>PVJO010006173.1:0-91420 GCA_004026905.1 Hystrix cristata
AAATATGAATAAGCTTTATGAACACTGTTGAGCAATAAAAGCCAGTTATAAAGGAGGATATACCATGCGATTCCCTTTGTATAAAGTTCAACTCATCTATGCTGCTATATCAGGATAGCTTTTACCTGTATGGGGTGAACAGGTGCACATCCAGGTTGCTAACAATTTTATATGTCTTATCTAAGTATTCATTTCCCAGATTAGCTCAGCTTACAGGAATTTGCCAAACCTTTCACTTAGGATTTTCTCATGTTTTTGTATCACTATTATACTTCAAATAATTAATTAATTGGTTTTCTCTGGGAAAGAGCCCCTACCGAGCCTTTTCAATTGTGAAATATTTCTACTCATTCACTTTTGTGACAAAATTATTGAAAGTGTCCTGGACACAAGATATTTAAAAATAAAATTTTGATCTACTGAAATATTCTTTATGAGAAGGCAGTTGATTTCAAGTGCTCCTAATTTTTCACCTATTTTTGTTACCTTCTTCTTGTTTCCTTTCCAAATATGGAAGGAAAATGCAAGAAATCCCACAAACGGGTCATTATCTGGGGTTTACCTAGTGCCAAGATCTCAAATACATCGGATCATGGCTGTGTCTTCAAAGTACTGATTGTAGCTGGTGTAGAGAATTCCTCAGAACCACCTGGAGTCCTAGTTCCAACAGGGAGGGTTGTCAAGTACCTGCTGGCTTGGCAGGAAGTGTGTTCCATTCGGTCCGTGCGAGACACCCCCGTCTTTCCTTAGTAGGACCATTTCGTTTGCAAAGCAGAAACATCTCCTTGCCCATGAGCTCTGTGTGAAAATTGGAGGCACTTACTCATTCTTTCCTTCCATATTTTCCAGTCATCATAGCTTTTGCTTTTGTATTTTGAAAAACATAAAAGCCCATGTATAAAAATGCAGGAATTTTAGAAGCTATTTTATTATTGAGAAGCAGTTCTTCATCTGTGTATCAAACAGCTGTGCACAGGGCAATGCCACAAGAAGCCCAGTCCTAGGACTCAGAGGCCTACTTTTTTTTGTCTTTTTTCATTCATGCTAAAGGTTTCTTATAAAGTGGAGTTAATTCTGCCTCTTGTGTGGCTGCTATCAGAGCCAATACATCATGGCCTACTCAGCACTTTTGCTTCAGGTTTGTTGGAGTTTGTGCCGACCACAGCCATTGTCTGGCCCCAGGCATTATTCAGCTTCTGCAAAGCAGATTAGAGAGAAAAAGAAGCTGTGATAGGAATGACCACTTTTGTCCCCTTTGGACATTTGATAGTGATGCAGATCTCTGCCAACCATTCATCCCACAATTAAAATACGAGTTCATTTTCATTTTCTGGGCTTCTCAGGAGTAAGGGAATGTCAAAAGTTTCCTCTTGACTTTCCTGTGTAGGTTACTCTTAAGTGCAGGTCACGGATGCTAAGTGGAGGCGAATCCAGCTGTGTCTTATGTCAATACCAATTAGACCGTGAGAAGCTGGGCAAATTACCACTAGGTGAGATCATGCCTAACATTGCACTAGAAACTAAAATTAGCCTAGACCACATTTTGTGAGCCCTACTCGGGCCAGAGGCCATGATGACGTTTGGACCACCAGATATAAGTATGTCTATAGAGTGTCTGTTCAATAATCCTTGAAATGTCTGAGTATTCTCCTTTCTCTGAAATACTTACTAGCAAATGACTGTGATGACTGCGATAGTCCATTTTATGTGTTAGTTTGATTGGTTCATAGTATGCTCAGAAATCTGGCTAGACATAATTTTAAGGAGTGTCTTTGATGGTGTTTCTGGAAGAAATTAATACTTGATTCTGCAGAGTTAGTCTACTGTCCTCCTCAATGTTATAGGAATTATTCAGTCCATAGAAAACCTAAATAGATGACAAAGGGGATGGAAGGGAGGATTCATTCTCTGTGTCTGGCTGCTGAGCCAGAGCACTGATTTGGCCTCAGTGTCCCTGGTTCTCAGGCCTTTGGATGCAAGCTAGAATCTACGCTATTGTTTCTCTGGCTCTGAAGACTTCGAACTGCCCTGTCATCTTTCCTGGGACTCCAGCTTGTAAATGGCAGATTTGGGGATATTCACCCTCCATAACTGCATGAGCCAATTGGACAATTGCATAAGTCAAATGTTCTGGGTTGCCTCTCCCAGTTCACTTGGCATGGCAATAACTGTGGCTCTTGGCTTCTAGTGGTTGCATGTAGTTGCTGGGTATTCTCGCTCTGGAGTGCCATCATTCTCAGGAATAGTGATACACCAGGCTCTCTGAATACCCTCCGTGGCATCAGCCTGGCCTCCGGAAGCAGCCGCCACTGCTCTTGCTGACGCTGCTGTCCTCTCACTGGCATATTCCTGATGATCCCCATGAGCCATCAGGACGCTATGATGTCCTGGGAGCAGGGCTCCCACAAGGGAAAACTCTGTGGGTCTTCAGCTCTCTGGCATCCATTTCAGCAAGCCCATCCCCCTGCCCTCGTTATCTCTCCCTCCGCCATCACTCAGGGAAGCCTGAGTGTTGAACTTCCCCAGTGATAACCATCATATTCTCCAAGACCACGAGTCTCTCTGCCCACACTGGTGAGGAGCATTAATGTGAATGCACTTCACTGAAAGAGTCTGAGAAACATATTCCAAGTAAGAGAGCTACTTAGAGGGAAGAATTGTACAATATACAAATAAAAACAGAACGGGGGGGGAAGGAACAGAGGGACAAGAGAAATAAGAAACGGAAGGAAAAAATGGAAGCAAAGCTTTTGTAAATAGGGACGGAGGAAGGGGTGAGGGGAGGGGATGAGAGAGGAATGGGAAAAAAAGAAGCAGCAAGGTATATCATGTACAGGTACAAATTCCCTGTGATGAATGTTATCAATATGTATATCTAAAATGTACCATTAAAATAAAATTTAAAAAAAATAACAAACAGTATATTAGTGAAGACTGAGTCTTTTCTGTCACTTAGAATAAACATATGTAAAAGAAAAAGAATAATAAAAAGTGACAATTCTGATGAGATTGATAGTGAAATAAGAGAAAAATAAGTAACATTAGAAGGAAAGGTTAAGCATAATAGTGAATACAGATAAAATAAAAACCAGTCAATATGTGCTAAACAACTATATGCCAAAAAATTTGGAAAAATAAAATAACTGAAAATATTGATTATCCAGAAGAATTAAACTCATCGTACCACAGCGATATATGCACAAGCATGTTCATGAAACACAATTTGTAAAAGCTAAGTCTTGGAAACAACCTAAATGCCCACCAACTAATGAATGGCTAAAGAAGATGTGGTATTTTTTACAATGGAATACTACTCTGCCATAAAAAAGGATAAGCTAGAGACATTTGTAGGTAAATGGATGCACCTTGAGAACACACTCTTAAGTGAAATAAATCAGACACTCATGAGTACACATTGAATTATTTCTCTGATATGAGAAACCATTAAATGTAAATAAGGAAAAAGAAGTGTAATAGATGTTAAATAAAAGGAAGATAATATTGAAAAGAGAGGAGCATTAGAAAGAGAGAAGGGGAAAAAGCAGGAAGGGAAAAAACGAAAGAATGGGAGAAGGGAAAAAATGGAAAGATATAAATAAACCTGCTTTAAATAGGGAAGGAGGAAGCAGAAGGGAGGGGTGGGAAAAAGGTAGGAAAACCAAGATACATCATGTACAAGTACAAAATAACCATGATGAATGTGATCATTAAGTATACAATGTACCAAAACATATTCTTAGAATAAGTAAATAAATAAAAATATTTATTACCAAATATGTTGAATAACAAATGCAAAATCTGAAAAATGTGACTGATTTACACATTTTATAAAGATGTACCAACTCTTTAACACTTAGTCTCAGGAATTTTTATATGTGAGTCCCACTAAATATTCTTATAGACAGTTTTTTTCAGAGATTGTTTTTAAAGGCCATTCCCAAGTATGTGAGCCTGCTAAAACCATGAAATCAAGATAAAAACAAGGAAAGAGTAAGGCAGTCAAATTAGAGACCAAACTAATTTATGGAAGTATACAAAAAATTCAGGATAAAATATTAGCAAATGAATCAATGATATTCTATGTATATGGATAACTCATAAATGTATTAATATAATTACTAATGTAAATGATACTGCTACAGTCTATTAATATAATTCATCACATTAACTGATTAAAATACAAAATCATCTCAGTAGATGCAAGAAAACAACTACAGTGGTACCTTCGTTCATGAACACTTTTGTTTGCAAACAATTTGGTTTACAAACAGAAGCATTTAGCAAAATTATGGTTTTTTTTGTAAACTCTGCATTGAGTGACAAACAAGACTGTGGCCATTTTTCCCATACAAACACAAACATAGCCATCTTTTCCAAAATCATAGAACAAATTAAATTAGTGACCCGCAGTACCACTGTATTTGATACAATTGAACACACTGATTAAAACAACCAAGAACTTCTAACTAGGTTGTGCAAATAAAATGGAAATGTTTTTAGTCAGGAAAAATTTACATAATCCAAACTTATAGCAGATATTGTATTACAAATGAAACACTAGAGGCATTCTTTTTAAAATTAAAGACTTGCCAAAAAGGTTTTAATATATTTGTTTAATATTGTACTGGAGATATGAGCCAATGTACTAAAGCCAAAAAGAAGCAATGCACGGTATAAAGATTTGGCAAGAATAAACAAAGCTGTCATTTTCACATAATAAGATTATTTGTATAGAAGAACCAAAGAACTGTAAATAAAATATTATAATTTATACAATAAAAGTGTCATAAACATCCAACCAAAATATAATATTTAGCAAAAGTATATAATCTTTCATAGTCAAGTATATAACTATGCATCAGATACAAAAATTAGACATAGATTATGAAATATAATGTACAAAACCAACAAAGTGTAATATATATCTATCTCTATTATATGAAAGAGATTTCCAAAGAAAAATATAAAAATTTTAAAGGACATATAAAGACCTGAAGAAATAGAGTATGCATCATATTCAAGGTACATATTTTAGTGAAAAGTCAGTCCCATAAAGATATTAGTTGTTATGCTACATATGCCCACAAATCCATATGCCGAAATCCTAACAATCAGTAGTTTGCAACGTGATTGTGATTGAAGACAGAGACTTTAAAAAAATTAAGTAAAATGAAATCATTTGGTTAGGTCAAATTCAAAAGCTGTTGTCATTGAAGAAGGAATTAGGACTCAGATATGGGTGCACAGGAAAATCAATGTATGGACATAGGGAGTAGGTTGCCATGCACAACTCAAGAAAAGAAGCCTCAAGTGAAAGCAAATCTGCCAGTTCCTTGTCATGGTCCTTCCAGAACCATGACCAAATGCATTTGTGTTGTTCAAGTCACTCAGTCACTAGCATTTTTTTAGGGTCCCTAGGAAACTAGTGCATCATTTTCCAATGTCTGAAATAATGAATTGAAATACATTTTAAAGAAGTTAAAATGGACATCCTAAAGTTCATCCTAAAATTCATTCATAATAGCAAACTGTTAAAAAAATGAAATGAATTTTGAGGGACAAAATGAGAGTGTTGCTTTATCAAATATGAAGGCATTTTATAAAAATATACTAAGGTGATATTTAACACAATACACCAATAAATGAAGGTATCCATATGTATAAAAATAAAAGACCTAACAACAGAAATGTTACATGAAAAAATGCATTGCACTTTGTGGAAAAATACTTTATCCAATAATGGAATGCAACTACATTTAAATTCTGCAAAAAATAAAATTAGATTGTTATCCTTTGAGATACACAGAAATAGCTTTGAGGTATATTAAAATGTTAAGAATGAAAAGCAAAACACTAAAATGCTAGGCGAAACTATGGAAAAATGTCTGCATGTTCTCAGGTTATTAATTGATTTTTAGAGAAGGCAACAATAACAATGAAGTAAATTATCAATAAATTTCGATTACCATAAAATTTAAAACTCCTCTACAAAATGTCACTATGGTAAGGTGATAAAAGAAACTATTGAGTAGATGATATTGGGATGAAAAATAAATATTGCAAATATGTAAAGAACGATTACAAATCAATAACAAAGACATAATCTAAAGAAAAGCAAAGAATCTGAAAAGCAAAGAATAATTTGCAGAATAGTAAGCTTGAATGATCAATAAACACTTAAACACATGCTGTTACACTTTCTGCTTCCATAACAGAATACCTCAAAGTAGATAATTTATAAAGAATGGAAATTCATTTGCTTTATTGTTTTGGAGTTTGCGAAGTCCAACATCAAGGGTCTATGTCTTGCTGATGTGTCATAATTTGGGGGAAGTCATCACATGGCAAGAGAGTGTATGCACAAGAGAGAAAGGGATGAACTTATTATTTTATCAAAAGTCTTCTTCCAAGATAAGACACTAACTTTTCTGATAACAGCACTCATCCATGTGAGTTCTGCCCTTATGAACTAATCACATCCAAAAATCCTTCCTCTCAACTCTGTTATAATGGCCATTAAATTTCAACATGAAAGTAACAGGAGACATTTAAGTCATAGCAATGATCAGTCTTACTAATTGTTACAGAAATGATAAATTTAAATTTTCAGATGTTATATTACACATCACATTAGGAAAAATTAGCAATTCTGGAAATAAAAATGTGGCTAAAGATATTAAGCAATGGAAACTCTTACAGTTGCAGGATATGTAAACTGACACATCATTGTAAATCACTTTGAAAAAGATGTTAACAATCTAGTAAAGTTGAAAACGGACATACAATTTCACTTGCAGAAAAATATCCTAGGTTATTCCTTATGCAGGGGAAGCAAGAGCATGCTTACAAGAACATTTAAAGTGCAGTGGCTCTAAAAAAGGAAAATTTGAGTCAGACTAAATCCCTACAAATAGGAGAATGTATAAATAATACATTTACATATTGAAATGTGTTTCAACAGTAGTAATAGAGATGCACATAGTACAGAAAAATCTTGAAAAAGTTGTAAAGAAACATAGAAATAGAAGCTAAATATTCAAAACAATACACAAATTTTGAAAACTTTCAACATAATATTATGTATAGTTTACAAATATAGATAAATTATAATTTAAATATCCAATAAATAATGCAGATAAGTAATAAATATTAAATTAAGGCCAGTGATTAATTCTGAGAAGAAGAGAATGAAGGCTCTAAAACATTTATATATGCAGTTTCAAATAGACCTAAAGATTAAGTCAGGAAATAAGTGTGGAAACAATAATTTCACAGTAACAATTCTTTAAATACCTAATTGTTCATAAAATATATTATCTATGCCTTCCCAAAGCCAAGACACTTCAAAATAAACATTATTTTGAGAAACATACAGTAAAAGTGTCTGGTTGGACTTTTATTTTGTCATCTAATTTGTTGGGGTACAGTTTCTTAGAGTAGTTACTAATGATATTCTGGACTGTGGTGGTGTCTATAGAGACTGCTGTACCCCAACAAATTAGAACATCTTAATGAAATGGACACATTCTTCAACACACAAATTTCCAAAACTGCAATTAAAAATAAAAATGAAAAATCCAAGTATTAGTAAGTAATGAAAATGAGTCAGTCATTTTTTTAAAAAAGCTGCCAACCAAGAAAACCTCAGGACCTGATAGATTTGCTGTGGAGTTCCACGAGCCCTTCAGGAGTCGTAACACTGAGACTCCTCAAACTCGCTGAGGAAATGGAAAGGAAGAAGCAGTTCCTGGAAGTCAGCAGTGCTCCCGTCCCCAAACCAGACAAAGATCCAACTAAAAGAGAAAAGTACAGGCCAATCTCCTTACTGAAAATAGATGCAAAAATGCTCAACAAGATCCTAGCAAAAAGAATGTAACAAATATTTAAAAGGAATATACATCAAGACCAGGTAGGTTTCGTTCCAGGAATGGAAGGATGATTCAATATGTGCAAATCAATAAATGTAAAAGAGAAGAAAATACAAAAACCATGTGATCGTATCAATAGATGAAGAAAAATGCTTTTGACAAAATCCAACACAAATTCATGATAAAAGCCCTCAAGAAAACAGGTAGATAAGGACCTTACCTAAATCCAATGAAAGCCATTTGTGACAAACCAACAGACCATATCATATCAAGAGGGGCGAACCTGAAAGCTTTCCCTCTAAAATCAGGAACAAGACAAGGACGTCCACTATCACCGCTCCTGTTCAATGTAATACTCAAGATAGCCTGAGCAATCAGGCAAGAGAAAGAGATAAAAAAGATAGAATTGAATTATCATTATTTGCAGATGACATGCAAATATATATAGAAGACCCAAAATATTCCACCAAAAATTCCAGAATTAATAACCAAATTCAGCAATGTAGAAGGATACAAAATCAAGACGCAAAACCAGTTGCATGCCTGCAAACCAGTAATGAACTCACTGAAAAATTAGGAAAACAATACCATGCACAGTAGTATCAAGAAAAATTACTTCAGAATTAACCTAACCAAGGAAATGAAAGACCTCCAGAACAAAAGCTAAAATACTCTGAAAAAATGAGATTGAAGAAAACATTAGAAAATGGAAAGATATTCTCTGCTTCTGGGTAGGCAGAACCAATATAGTAAAAATGGCCATACTTCCAAAATTGATACACAGATTTAATGCTATCCCAATCAAAATACTGACAGTATTCCTCACAGAACTAGGGAAAAAAAAATCCTAGAATTCATATGGAGCTAGGAGATACCCCAAATCGCTAAAGCCCCCCCCCAAGAACAAAGCAGGAGGCATCACAATATCTGACTTTAAGCTATACTACAAAGCTACAGTGAAAAAAACCTGCACAGCATTGGCACGAAAACATGTGCATCAGTGGAAACAGAATAAAGGATACAGAAACAACCCCAGACACATTCAACCACCTGATTTTGACAAAGGTGCCAAAAACATATGGTGGAGGAGAGACACCCTCTATATCAAATGGTGCTGGGAAAATTGGGTATCCACACACAGAATATTCAAACTAGACCTATATCTCTCACCAGGTATTAAACTAAAATCAAAATAGATTTTAAAAACTCCCTAAATATTGAAACAGAAACACTTAACCCACTAGAAGATAAAATAGGTAAAACTCTTGAAGTCATAGGCAATAGCAAAGACTTCAACTGAATGCAAAATGCACAAGAAATAACAGCAAGAGTCAACAAATGGGATAGCAAATTAAAAAGCTTCTGCATACAAAGGAAATAACCAAGAGAGTGCAAAGACAACTTACAGACCAGAAAAAAATTTTGCCAGCTACACATTCAACAGAGGTCTATCTAAAATATAAAAAAAACTAAAAAATATTAGGCCTCCCAAAATAAAAGACCCAATTAAAAAATGGGTAACAGAGCCAGGCATGGTGGCGCATGCCTGTGATCCCAGCACTTGGGAGGCAGAGGCATGAGGATTGCCACTAGTTCAAGGCCAGCCTTGATGACATAGTGAGTTCAAGGCCAATTTGAACTGCACAGAGAAACCCTGTATAAATAAATAATGGGTAGCTGAAATGAATGGACACTTCTCAGAACAGTAAATATAAGTGGCCAATAAATACATGAAAAGTTCAATTTATCTGGTCATTAGAGAAATGCAATTTAAAAACAACACAGATTTCATCTTACTCTGGAAAGAATGGCCATTATCAAGAAATCCAATAATAACAAATGCTGGCGAGACTGTGGGGAGAAAGGAGCCCTCTTATATTGTTGGTGGGGATCTAAACTAGTACAAACATTATGGAAATCATTATGGAGATTTCTAAAAAATTCCTTTGGAACCAGCTATTCCCCTTTAAGTATCTTCCCAAAAGAATTAAAGATACAATATTACAGTGATATGCGTATGCCAGTGTTTATGGCAGTACCCTTCATAATAGCTAAATCTTGAGAGCAGTCTATTTTTCCATCTATACATAATGGAATACTACTCAACTATAAAGAAGGGTAAATTTGAGACATTTGTAGGAAAATGGATGCACCTTTAAAACATAGTGTTAAATGAAATGAATCAGACACACAATCTTAAATACTCTACCATTTCATATGAGAAATACAAAGTAAAAATAAAGAACAAAATGATTGATAAAAGTAAATAGGGAGATGCTGTAGATCTTTTGCAGATGGAAAGGAGACCAAAAGATTGGAGCAGGGCCCCCAAAGATTTAAAGTGCAGCATGTATATGTACCAAACTACTCACAATGAACATGATCACTGTGTGTTGCAAACATCAACTTGAAAAACCAAAAATGGGATTGAGGATTTAGCTCAAGTGGTAGAGCCCTTGTCTAGCAAGCATAAGGCCCTGAGTTTGAGCCCCAGCGCCCCCCCCCAAAAAAAAAAGTGCAGAAGAGGATCTAGAGAAGGAAAGAGGGGAGAGTGAGGGGATGGGGAGGTAAGAAATTCAGAATATGTGAAGTCCATGTTTCTACTCCTTAAGACGAGTGTGAACATATATACTGCAAACATATATTAATTAAAAATTAAGAAAATAAAATGAGAAAAATTGGATTTCTCAGAACTTTTATTTGAGTATTGTTGGTATTTTTTATTTAGTTCAATTCAGCAAATATTTCACTTTTGTTTTTATTGCTGAGATAAATAGTCTTACTAGATAATCACTGAGTACCAACATTATAGGCTAAAGAAAAACCACCACAAGAGAGGCAAGAACCCAAGCCAAACAAATTAACCTTACTTTGATTTTCTGAAAATAAATATACTTTTCAGAGTCTTGATTATTTTTCTTGATAACTACAAATATAGAGTAGTAGAGCTGGTTTGATATTCCCGAGAACTAAAATTCCATGTTCATTAATAAATATTTTGGGCTTGAGCTACTTCATCTCAGCACTGATGAGCTTTAACGTAGTTTATTGCTCCTTTCCACAGAATTTTCTACTCCACTGTAGCAATGGGAAATAATTAAATTGTAAACCCTATAACCAAACAAAACTATAGAGAGCATTTCATGTTAGCTGAGGACCCTTAGGGTGAAATTTGGAGGTTTATAGGGAGAGTAGTCTAAAATTGATACTCCATCTTAGTATTTATTAATTATAAAGTGAATTTGCTTCATTACACTCTTAGTAATGAAAAAAGAACCAATCATCAGTCTCTACATTTTAAAATCAAAATAACCAATAAATTTTAAAACTTAGACACACAGGGAAGAAAAAACAATAATCATGTAAAAGAAGTCAAACCAAAGGTAATAAATAGTCATTGGTAGATGAGTTTATAATGGCCATCATAAATAAGCTAGAGGAAGTGGGTTTCTTGTTTTGTTGTTTTGTTTTTGTTCTCATTCTTTTATTTTGTGGTATTGGGGATTGAAACCAGAGCCCTGCATATGCTACAAAACACTCTACCACTGAGCTATATGCCCAGCCCCAAAGGAGACTTTTTAAGTGGTTGAAAGGATAAATAACTGAAATTTGGAAAATATAAAAAAAATTAAATGGACTTTGTAAAACCCCAAAGCAATAAAATCTCTATATAACCAGAAAGTATTGAATGGATGGGAAGAGATCGTTGGCAGAAAGCAGGATTAATGAACCCAGAGGGGAGAAAATATCAAAATAGACTGAAAGAGGAACAAAGCTGATAGAAACAGCAGAATCCCAGGAAATGTGGAGGACACAGATGGTCTAAATTTCATGTAATTACAGTCCTAGAAGGACAAAAGATGTAATAATTGCAAAATAAATTGTCAAGATGTTTCCTAACAAGCTGAGGATCATCAGTCCATAGACTCAAGAAGCTTGTCAAAACCTAAATAAGATTAATTTTACAAATTACATGATTCTTTGGGTTATTTGAGTAAGATTCAGATGGGCAGTTCACTTGACATCAGCTGGGCTAATTCATGGGTCTACATGATCAGCTGCTGGGTCATCTCGTGGACAGATGGCCCAGGTGACCTTCGCTACAATGGAGAGTATCTGCTCTGTGCTTTCTTACCCTCCAGTGGGCTATTCTGATTATTCTCTCAGAAGTAAGGCAGGGTTCCAAAGAAGGAAGAATTAAGGCAGAGACAGACACTGTGTCTTACCTTTCACATTCTAGCTGTAGCAAAACACAAGGCCAAACCAGATTCAAGAGGAAGAAAACTAGCCTTCCTGGTATTTTGATTGGAAGCGCATTAAATCTGTATAGCAATTTAGGAAGTATGGCCACTTTCACTGTGTTGGTTCTTCCTACCCATGAACATGGAATATCTTTCCATTGTCTGAAATCCTTTTCAATTTCCTTTTTTAGAATACTGTAGTTTTCAATGAAAAGATCTTTTACTTGTTTTATTAGATAGATTCCTAAGTATTTCATTTTTTGGATGAAATAGTGAAAGGAATATCGTCTGTTATTTCTTACTCAATGAGTTCATTATTGGTATATAGGAATATTATTGACTTTTGGGTATTGACTTTGTATCCAATAACTGAATTTAGTTATTAAATCTAAAAGTTTTTTTGATGGAATTCTTGGGCATCTGAAATGAAGAAACATTTCTCAGATGAAGAAATAAAAATAGCAAATAAATATATGAAAAAATGGTCAACATCGTGGGTCATGTGAGAGATGCAGATCAAAACAACACTAAGATACCATCTCACTCCAGAAAGAATAGCTATTATCAAGAAATCAATCAATAACAAGTGCTGGCAGGGCTGTGGGGAAAAAGGAACCCTCCTGCACTGTTGGTGGAAATGTAGACTGGTCCAACTACTGTGGAAATCAGTATGGAGATTCCTCAAAAAACTACAACTAGAGGTTCCATTTGATGTAGCCATTCCTCTGCTTGGTATCTTCTCAGAAGAATTAAAATGATCATACCACAGTGATATATGTACAACCATGTTAATAGCAACACAATTTGTAATAGCTAAGTCTTGGAACCAACCCAAATGCCCAACAACTCATGAATGGCTAAAGAAGATGTGGTTTTTCTACACAATGGAGTACTACTCTGCCATTAAAAAGGACAAACTAGAGTCATTTGTATGTAAATGGATGTTCCTTGAGAACATACTATTAAGTGAAATAAATCAGACACTTATCAGTACACATCGAAATGTTTCTCTGATATGAGAAACCATAAGTATAAATAAGGACAAAGGGGTATAATAGATATTATGTTAAAAAAAAAGATAGTATTCAAAAGAGAGGAGAACTAGATAGGGAAAAGAGGGATAGAGAAGGAAAGATAAAAGAAAAGTAAGATGAAAAGGAAAAAATGGAAAAACATAAACTTGTTGCAAATAGGGAGGGGTGGATGAATGGAAGGGAGGGGAGGGGAAGAGGGGGGGAAGCCAAGATATATCATGTACAGGTACAAAGTAACCATGCTGATTATGATCATTATGCATACATTGTACCAATACATGTTCTTGATAAAAAACAAACAAACAAACAAACAAACAAAAACTAGCCTTCCTTCACTTCTTGATGCAGAGAGCTACAAAGTTACACTATGGGGAGTGCGGTCATGGGGAGAAGAATAACTGCAGAGAGCACTGTAAATAATTACTAACGTTGATCCAGAGCCCTCTTTGCACATGTAACATTTCTTCCAGTTAGTGACCATAGTTTGGGTTAGGTTTTATCAATGAAAAAAGCCAAAGAAAAATGAAGTCATATAATCTATGTAAGATTAGAACTCTTTAACATATTGCCTTCCAAATGTGTGTCCCAAATATCTACTATAACATTCCACATGAATGATCACACACTAGCTAATTATGCGTTGAACTGTTCTTTCTTTGTTTATCTCAGTGTTTCCAAAGTTTTACATTAGTTGCTGAAGACTTCAAGCCAAGTAAGTAAAATCCTGTCTTCTCTTGAATCCGAGTCAGATTGCTGGAATTGTGCCACTTTATTGCAGTAACCATTTAAGAGAGTATCTTCTCTAGTCCCCCCCAGCATTCTCGACCAACTCAGCCAAATGGCTTCCCTCACGTAGGCTACCTTCGTGGCCTGTGGAGGCATTTGAGTTTCTAAATTTTTGCTTTAGACCAGAAGCTCAATTTTGTTAATTAACTTAACACAGATATTAAGCAGGAAAAGTAATCTATGCATTATTAGTATAAAAGAACAAAACAGGAGGACACATATCTATTCTCCCTCCCTATCATCTATCCCAAGAAAAATTAGCCGAGCACCAAGTCACAGGATCTTAAGCGATGTGAATTCCAATGCTGCGAGTCTGTTTGAAGGTAAGATTCTGCATGTCTAGGAAGTGCCCGGGTGATGCCTGTGCTGTCAGACCTCACCTGGAGCAGTAAAGTCATAGAGAACTGCCACTTCTCTAAGATTAAGCACACGACTTTGTCTTCACATTCTGAAGTTCAAAGAGACAAAGAAAGTAGCTGCCCAGGAGGAAAGCAAATTGCTGTTTGGAGAGTGGGCAGAGAGAACTGTCCAGAGTGGAGGAAAGATCTGTGACTTGGGAAAAAGTGGTTGAGTTTTGTAGGTCCTGTAATTAGCTGAGACCAGTTTCCAAGGAATGTCAACATCACAGGGATACTGATAAACTGGCACACAATATCCCACGGTTCTGACATGAAGAATAGTGTTAGTATAGCAGGCTTCAGAGACATGTATATCTCCATGGCCCCTTGCTTTGAAGGGCCTGGAATTTATTTAAAGTTATGCCACTTCTTTCTTGAAATTTTTGATAAATTTGAACAACAAACTCAGCAGTTTCATTTTGCCCAGCACCCCCCAAATTGTATAGCTGTTCTCAAATAGCAGTGAGAATTACCTCAACAGTTATCAAAGAAACAGGGGAAGCCACCCACAGTGGAGAGGTGACCCCTGAATTCAAAAGAACATTAGCGGACTATCACAATGGATTTATTAGGAACTCATCGTCTCCTAATTCCTTCCATCCATATAACCAACCAATCTGAGTGTTACACAAGTTTCGCCAATTTTCTGCAACCCCAGAAAAGAGAAGTCCTCAACATAATTGAGTTTGGATTTCTTGTCACCTGGACAAATGCAAGCTAAGAATGGCTATTATAAAGCGTCGTCTGGTAGAGCAAGGAACATAACCACTGCACATATTTAGGAAAAGAGATCATTCTGATCAAGAATGTCACAGGCAATCAAGAACAGTTATAAGTACATAAACACCTAGCCAAAAGGACATGGCTTCAGCAACATTGATTGACTGCTAAGTGGTGAATAACTTGTGATTACATCTGTTCGACAGACCGTTGTATCCACATCATCAAAGGAGTGTCAGTGTGGGCCATGAGCCAAGAAAGGAAGACAGTGATGTTACAGGGCCAGGAGCTCCAGTAGTATTCATTAAAGCTGGATGCTGTCAGGCATCTTGAGTGATGAACTGGAACAGAAAGCAATTGACATTTGTTCAGATCTTTCAGGGGAAGCTGGAAGTGCGAACAAGAAGAGTTTGAAGAAGAACTTCATTAGTGACGAAGTGATGCATCAAACCTTGCAGGGGAGGCTTTGATGCCCAGAGGCCCCAGAAAATGCATGTGTCAAAACCAGAAGTGAAGCCCATGTTGATAGTTTCTCCTTTGACATCAATTGCCTTGCTCATGTGAAATTAATCTCACAGGGTCTCTCTCTCATATGTGGTTAGAAATTAAGATGCAACTGAGAATATCTGTATAACCTAATAGAATCAGAGTGTGGTTTTCTTCTTTTGTGAATTGAGCAGTTACTTAATCAAATAACTATCGCATGTGAAACCCTCTGCTTTGTGCAAGGAGCTATTAAAAAATACAAATATAAGTCACTGCTTACAGCTATAGAAATTATGCTTTTCGGGCTCCAGTTGTAACTCAGTGATACAGAACTTGCCTACTATGTGTGAGGCCCTGGGTTTAATTCCCAGATCAAACAAATATATGTATTTATGTATATATATATATACAGATATGTATATATTCATTTATGAATATGTATATAGTAACATGAATACTCATAAACAGACAAGACATTGACTAAAATGTTATATAAAGGATACTATGAAAAATGCTTAAAATTCTTATAAATTCAGGAGATTTATTCCTTCCTGAGAAAGTAAGCTGAGAAGATTAAGAACAAGTTGATAGACACAATGAAGTCTTTTTGTTTGGTATTAAGAGATTAGTAAGGTTTTATTTTTCATTGTTAATGAGGAAGGTTATTTTAGGTTCAGAAACAAACATGGATAAAACACAGAGGCAGGAAAAAGTGAGCAGGTATGAAAACTTTTAGGGAAAATTAGCAGACTGTGAAAGAGATCACTGGAGGGTGAAATAACAAAGTGTGACACAAAGACCCATCCTTTGATTGGTACTAATGAAATTGTCTGCTTATTGCTTTTATTTATTTAATTCTAGAGGACTTTTAAAAGCTTTTAGTGTGCTTATGTTCATAATGAGTCTCTAAAGGAAAATACCTCTGAGTTTACTTATCTATTTATTAACTTTTAGTTAGTTAGTTTGCATGGTTAGTGGTGATGAAACCCAAAGCCGGGCACATATTACAAGTACTCTAACGCTGAGAAGCAATGATAATACAACAAATTCTCATATATTCTACACCCAGTTTCCCTCATTATTAGGGTTCCACAGTGGTATGTTATATTTGTTACAATTAATGAAGAAGTATTAGTACATTTCTATTAAGTAAAACTCATGCTTGCCTTAGTTTTTACCTGTTGATATTATGCTCTAGGATTCCATCAAGGATACCATATTAAATTTTGTAATATTGTCACCCTGGATTTGTCTTTGTTGTGACAGTCTAAATTTCTTTGCTTTTTATGACCTTAACACCTTTGAATATTGCTGCTCAAACATTTTGTAGAATGTTCTTCCAGAGAGATTTGTCTAATGTTCTTGTTACGATTAGTCTGTGATTATGAGCTCTGGGAGACAGTCACAGGGTAAAGTTCCATTTTCATCACATAGTAACAAAGTGCCTCTGTGAACAGGACTTATTATCACTGATGTTAAACTTGATCTCCAAGCTGAAGTACCATCCGTCAGGTCTCCCCATTATGAATTATCCCCTGCCCATTTCCAGCACCATAGAGACAAGTTACTATACAGCCTATACTTCAGGAATGGAGGGTTAAGGCAAAGTATCTATAGTTGACTCTATTTGTGAGTCTTTTTCTTAGCTCAGCCTTTTGTTCCTTATTTAATATGGCATTTGTATTTATAATATGATGGTGCCTTGATTATAGTGATGTAGAAAGTTTTGGTATCAGTAATGACTTAAATCTGTTTTCTTTAGTGGTTTGATACCTAATATAGGTCTTTTGCTTTTCCATTTAAGTTTAGGATCAGTTTTTCATTACATATGAAATAACTTTCTGGAATTTTAATTAGAGGTATATTAAATCTATAGATCAAGATTGGAAAAATCAACACTTTATTATTATTGCTATTTCCAAACCATTAAAACAGAATGTTTATCCACTTATTTAAATCACCTTTGATTACTTCTAACAGTGCTTTGTAATTTAATGCATATTGATCCTGTTAGATTAATATCTAAGTATTTCATTTTTGTAATAATGTTGTAAAAGCCATTGTTTAGAAAGTTTGCAATTCCGATTGTTACTATTGTATTGGTAAAGCAACTGGATTTTGTATATTAAACACATATCTTATGAATTTGGTTTTTTTTTTACTATTAGAGTTATTTTTGTTTATTCTTCTGGATTTTCTGTATAGACAATTGTCTTCTGAGTAGAGACAGTTTTATTAATTTCAGATTTATTAATTTATACCTTTTATTTTTATCTTATTGTGGTAAATAGTTCACATAAATTTTAAAATTTCTTTTTCTTATAATTACTGACATTAATTTCATAAAATATTTGATTATGAAGTTTTTATATATACATGTAACATATTTTGATCATGTCCACCTCCATTATCCTTTCTTATTGTCTCTGCTTGTTCCTTTTCTTCTTCCATAGGAATCCTCTTTCTCCTTACATGTCATCTTTTATTCACCAGATTCCACATACATGAATGAATATATGCTATAATTATCTTTCTCTTTCTTCATCTGGCTTAGTTCATTTAACATGATGATCTCCAGTTTGATCCATTTTACTGCAAATGACATGATTTCATTCTCCTTTAATGCTAAATGATACTCCATTGTGTATGCATATATTCATGTAAGTGTGTATGTGTGTTAATACATATCCAAGATATCCTTGCTTATTTATGATCTTAAAGTATGGATTATTTCATCATTAAATGTAATTTTTGCTGTGGGGATTTAAAAAAAATTTACAAAATTTAGGAAAGTCTCATTTGTTGATAATTTTGCTGAGATTTTTTGTAATTAATTGGTATTGGATTTTGTCAATTTTTGTCTTGCATTAATTGATACGTTCATATCATTTTTCGTTATCAGTTGATGTGGTGGATTACATTGATTGGTTTTTAAATGTTGAACCAGACTTGCATACCTTCGGTTTGGTTGTGAAATATAATTATTTTTATACAATGTTGGTATTTGACTTATTAAAATTGTATTGAAAATATTTGCATATGTTTGTAAGGACTATTTGTTTGCAGGTTTTTTCCTTATGTTTTATCTGGTTTTGATACTAAAGTAATGCTAGGCTCATGGAATGAGCTAAGAAATGTTCTCTCTCATTCTACTTTCTATAAGAAATTGTAGAGAATTGGCATAATTTTGTCTTTAGGTCCTTAGTATAATTCAGAATGGAAACCATTGGATTTGATGCTTTCTTTTTTTTTGGCAAGTTTTCAATTATTTCTACAGTCACTTGAATAGAAGCCCAATGTTGGTTGAGTAGGGCTCTCCAAAGTTTATTTCTGCCCAGGACCTCAGTATGTAAGGGTTATGATTTAGATCTAAAATGTACCCCAAATGCAGTATCTCATATTTGGAAGTGGTGCCTGGCTGGAGGAGGTAGGTGACTAGGGGGGTGTTTTGGAAGGGTGTGTTCTTGTCCCCAACTATTCCCTTCACTCTCTGATTCCTGGTTGCCACTCAGTGAACAGCTTTCCTCCAACATACTATTCTGCCACGTCATTTTTGCCTTGGAGCCAACCGACCATGAACAGAAACCACTGAAACCGTGAATCAACATAAACTTCTCTTCCTTTAAGATGTGGGTGTCAGTGTCAAATATTGTGTCGCAGAGAGAGGAACAATGAGTAAAACAAATTTCAGTACCAAGGGTGGAGTCATTGGTGTGACCTGTGACTGTACCTTCTGGTTGGGAAGCCTTTGGAACTAATTTGCTGGAGGAGTTTGTAAGGTTCGCCACTGCTGGCTAGAAAAACCAAATATTTTGTACAGGGACAAGTAGAAACATGTCTTAAGAGTATCTCAGAAATCAGTGAGGCCCCATTCACGGTAAGCTAAAGGGTACAAAAATACAAACCTTTGATTAGACAGTCCCGGGATGCCTGCTTATTCAGAGCCATATAATATACCCCTAAATTCAACTATCCAGATACTCTGAGATGACTGTAGCCATAATAAAAGGCAGCCTGGCTACTGTGCAAGCTGGCAGCTGACCTTGGCATCATCCTTGGTGCTTGTTTTAAAGGCATGCAGAATACGAAATCGTGGAGTCATGAAGGCTTCCATCCAGATTTCAGAAAAAGACCTGGGTAGCCAGGCAAAACTATGTGACAGGATCACACTCCCTGCCAGGAGCCCATAAGATGGCAGTATGTGAAGCTAAGAGCAAAAGTGAAATGGACGCCCCAGAAATTTGGAAATACCAGGTACATGGAACATCTGTTGAGGAAAGCTACAGGCAGTGAGCAGAACCAACTCAAGACAGAGGTCATATGGATTGCAACTGCATAGACCATAGGGACAAGCCTTCCCAAACACTTTGAAGAGCTCACATCTCACCACAACCTGCTGTGGGTACTGGAAATGCATCTACAGTGTTTAATGTTTGCCCTGCTGGGTTTCAGTCTCAGTTTTGTCCAACTTTTTTTTAATTAAAATTTATCCAACATTACACAAACTTACAGACCATTACACAAATTTATAGAGCATGATACATTGTGCCTTTTGCTTATAACGATGAGAAATGTAAGCAGCCACTTAGATGCAGTAATAAGTTGCAACTCCATAAAGTTGACTGCAGTACCTAGTGTACATGCTACTGTTTTAGTTTGGGTTAAAAAGTACTTGTTTTTAGGATATCTTTATTCCTCTGAATTCTCATTCCTCTCCTCATTTGTCCTCTTCTTGTTCCCTTGGACCCTTTGCCTATTGGGTGGGATCTATCCCTTTGTCTTTTTGTACCCATTATTTACCATTTTCTTTCATTTGTATTTTGCCTCACTCAAATGAGGGATACCATATTGTATGCAAATTTGCGAGTCTGGTTTATTTCACTCAATGTTTTATTTTCCAGTCCACCCATTGTCCAGCTTTTTTCTAACTCCCATTCTTACTTTTTGGAATAAGAATCTTATACCATGCCATTATATATCAGAAGTATTTACTTTCTTTTTTTTAAATTTTTACAGGAGCTCACACCTAAGAGTCTGTCTTGAGTCTCAAAGGAGACTTTGGACTTGGCAATGCTGGGATTTTTAAGACTTTATCCGCTCAGAGACAGACTAAATGTTGTTTTTTTTTTTTTTTTTTTTGCAGAATGAGATGCACTCAAGGTTTTTGGAGGTCAGGGGCTGGATGTGATGGTTTAGATCTAAAATTCCCCCAGAAGTCTCATATTCAGAGGTTGTCTGTGCTTGTCTTTCCTGATTTGGGGTGCTAGTTTCCTCTGAATCTTTAGTTATGCGATGAGTCCAAGAAAAACTGTTAATTCATTTGGTCCAGTTTTAGTTGCTATAAGGACAAAAGAAACGTGTTCCAGGGTGCTTAATGAGCTTATGTTATGTTGAAGTATAACTAATAATGAATTTGTAGTCAAAAGATTAAATAAGGTAATTTAAAATAGTGGTGCTAATGGATAATGACTAAGAGTGGTAAGGAGCTGTCAGAGTTTCCCAGCATGCATTGGGAAAGCTTCCTTTGGACACTCATTTGAGATGAGAAGTGAATATGGAGAAGGAAGTTCAACATGGATCCTCTACAAATGGGAAAGGGAAAGAGCTATGCAAGGAGGGGGGAAGAGGAAGTAAAAAGACTTAAATTGTGTTGTGCACGTGTGCCAATGCCCCATGATGAAAGTAATCAGTGTACAGCAAACACATCTTAATAAAATAAAAGATGAAAAAAGAAAATCGAGCTGAGCATGGTGGCACGTACCTGTAATCACAGACTCAGGAGACTGAGGCAGGAGGATCACTGTGAGTTCTTGACCAGCCTGGATTACATAGTGAGTTCAAGGCCAGCCTGAATTATACAGCAAGACTCTGCCTCAAAATGCAAAACAAAACAAAACAAAACAAAAAAGACAGTGAAAAACAGACCACCCCCCATCTCGAATAAATTTTGAATAATGAGACTAAGGAGTGAAGTGTGCTTCTTATCAAGTGAAAACATGAATAAAGCCCATAGCTTCACTTCTCTTAAAATGATCGCTAGTTTTAGAAGTTATACAGCTGGGCACTACAGTAGTAGTCTCCGTCTAGCTTTGCTATAGATGACACATCTGACTGAAGCCATCTAATGGATTGAAAACTATTTTCCAGCAACTATTATCTGCTCCACCTATCGTGGGGATAGGATGGGGCTGGCTTTCCTGTCTCCTGTCTCTATAGGAGGGAAATGTAGCTTTTTATTATCTTCTCCTGTAGTCCACCAGAGCCTAAAATAATTAACTGTAGAATTAAGCATTCCAAGGAAAAGGAACTAAAAGACATGAGTTATAAAATTTTCTAATTAGTAACTTTTCTCTGGAATTCCAGAACCCAGATCATCTAGTACAGACACCAGCATCCTGTGCATCAGAAAAACAGACCATAAAGACTTTGTAACTATCCTTTAATTTGTAACTACTCTGGTACCTGCCTGCCTGCCTATCTATCTGTCTCTCTATTTGTCTGTCTGTCTGTCTGTGTATCTATCCATGTATCTCTAAATCTTGTGCCTCCAACCCCTAAAGAAGATTCCCTTTACCTGTGATAATCTTCATCCTTACCTTGCTAGATTTCCAGATAATGTTTTCTCCATGTTCTATCAACCTGTCATCTAGTCATTGCCTTTTTGAAGTGGCGAGAAATGAACTTGGATTCACAGTTACACTCTGAACATTGTTGAGCTTACCTTGTTTGAAAAATTTTAAGAAAACCAGTGGGGCTGCTGCTAAGCCAAAGACGGGGGAGCTATAGAAGATAAAGTTTCCCAAAATACAAACATTGGGTAAGGATAAAGACATGAAGATGCTGATGCAAACTGGTACAGGTAGAGTCTTAGATAAAAGTGTGTCGCAGCAATCCTGAATGATTGTTTTTGACAAAATTTTTGTAACAGCACTCTACATGGTTGAAGTCCAAACACAGCAGATAACTTTTGCATTGTGTCCTCATTTTTCTCATTCTTTTTTTTTTCCTTTTTGGCAGTTATGAAGGTGAACTGGAAAATTTTAAAGGGAATAATTCAGAGGATGTCTTCTTTTCCAATCTGAACCAGAGTTTCTACTAACCACAAATACCTTCCTCATCAGCAGAGGACAGAGTAGAATATGAAACGATAATCATGCATTTAATCTAAGACTATTTTTTATCATCTCGGTCTTGTTTAAGTCCTCTTTCTTAATTTCTTACTGTCATTTCTTAATACTTCTCCTGCATATTCTGCCACTCTTTTCATCTGTTCCTCCTCCTGTCATCCCTCTCACATTTGTCTCTCTTTAAATCTAGTCATATTGCTAGTCTGTAATTGAAAAATCTTAAAAAGTAAATTTGTTAGCTTTGCAGCGTTAGCTTAATTACAGACACACTATACTTCAACAATATAGAACTATATGCTATTCCCCAAACTAATCCTGCCCTGTCCATTTCCCTTCACCAGCACTGTCTCCACCATGGACGCATCAGACAGAAATCCATCCAGTCCTGTAAGAGCCAGTTCGAATGTTACCTTTGCAAATCACTTCGGGAGAGACAAAAGTGTCCGAGATAGATTTTGGCCTGTGTGACACTAGACTTGAACTGTGCTTTGGAAAAATTACTCTGACAAAGGTATGCAGAGTAAGTTCAAGGTAAAGAGGGAAAAGGGAAGAGTTTAGGTCTGTGAGATTCAGAAACCATTATTTTTGGATGTCCGTGAGCCATTTTCCCCAACTCTGCAGTGTTTGCACCTTTTCCCTAGTCATACATTTCAGTGGCACAGGTGGTCAGTAATTTTATTTCTTAATGAGAAAAAAATGAGTTCTGGATATTTGATGGAGGTGGCTGAGTCCCTGTGATGATGATAAAATCAGTAGCTTGGTCTCCAGAGTTGAAAGAATACTATGTAAACACGTCTGTGAGTCACACATATTCAATTTAGGTGATTACATTTAGACATGTGATGGTTCTATCCGAAAATAGGATCAGTCAGGGGGGAAAATGAACTTTGTGAGGCTGAACAAACAAGTCACTCACCAAAAATTGAAATTTTCATTTTATCCCTGAGTTCTTAGATGAAGCCATCCTTGACTTTGAAGCTCTGGAGAGTTCTCTCTCTTTTTTTTATTATTTTTTTATTTCTGTGTCAAATAAGATGTATTCTCTGAGTGTGTGCCTGTGTTTACCGAATGGCCACAGTGATCTTGCCGTGTCTGATGCAGAGCAAGCTGTATGACAATGTAGCTATTGCTGCATTTGTACATCTGCAGCCTGCAAGGCTCCCTTGCTCTCTCCTACACATCTGCCCCCCCGCCCGCCTCCAATTCAGAATGAACAATGATAATGAAACCTTCCTTGACAAGCTAATTGCATTTCCTGAACCAAACAAGATAACATGAGCACTCTTTGGGAACATGAGTTAACCAAATTTATATCTTTATGCTTGTAAAAATATGATTTTGTCTTCCCTTGTCCCTCATCCAGAGCTAATTTGTAATGTGCATTGTATTACTCTTTCTAAAACAATGCAGTCCTCATTTCTGAGCAAGACCATGTTTTAACTTACTTTCAGCTACTCAGGCAGAAATTGTATGTCAAGACTCAATCTTTAGAACTGTATCCAGGAATTTATAGTATAGTAATAATAATCCTATATCTAAAATTTATTGGCTAGCTATTATGTACCATGCATAATGCTAAGCACTTAATATGCAGTATTTAATTTAATCCGACCAGACATCCATTGCAGTCGCAAATATTATCCCCCTTTTGTCAGTGAGGGTCTTGAGTTTCAGAGTACACAACTTCTAAATATTGGAGCCCTATCGAGTTCCAGGTCTGTTAAAATTATCATCATAATCTCTGATAGATCAGTGTTCAGAACTTGTAGACCGTGCCATGTCTCCACTCCTATTTTAAGACTAGAATGTATTTATCATTTTTTGTAGTTAATATGATAGTGGAAATAGGGAAATTTCCCACAGCAGTGGTATTTTTGCATTTGAATAAAGGAACATGAACATTTATAATGAGAAAAAGACACACTGAAGTTGATAAAGGAAATTCTATGGACATATTTTGATTATTTTAAATTCAGGGAATCAATAAGCACTCACTGAAGGGTAATGATTTAGAACAAATCTTCAAATGCAAGCATTCTTAGAAAAAGAGTTTCATACAAATAACAATTAAAGCCAGATTGTTAAAAAAAAAAAAGTTCCTATAACCAAAACACATACAAGTGTACAAGCTATCAGGAAACCACAGTCATTAGCAATAATTAGAACACTGGATTCGAAACTGTTAAGTTCTAGAAAGTTATAGACTGATAATTACATGAAGTCATGGTGGGGATATAGCAATATTACCAAGGGGAAATCACACATCTCTCTCCAACAGCCTGGAAAATAGCTTAGGGAGAAATGATTCTTTTCATAACCCATGGTGAGCAATGGTTATGATTTCCTAGATTTATAAATAATTGTAAAGGATTATTTCCTTCAATTCTCTTAATTTGCAGTGATTAAAAAACCCAAATAGGTCATGTAGTTTGCTCAAAATCAATTAGATGCTTGATACCAAGGCCAGCACTAAACTCCAAGGATCTAGTCTACTATTCCTAAGTTCCTGAGGGCCACGGTTTCCTTGAATCTCTACCCACAGAGCAGTTATTGGACAGCATTATGACCTTCCAAGAGTGGGAAACAGGAGGCTGAAAGACAAGCCTTCTTCACATCTCTTGGGGCAACTCTCGGAGTGCCGAATGATCAGATGCCAATGCATGAGATAGTGCTTCCTGGGGTACTAAACTGTCTTGGTACAAAGGGTCCCAAATACCCTCTGATGGGAAAGGGAAATTCTGCTGTGGCACTTGTTCTAGCTATGTCTCTTCTTCTCATCAATGACTATGAGATGTATCAGGTAGATGAAATGCCAGCAGAGTGTGGTAGATACTAGTGTGGTTCAGGCTGAGCCTACCTCATTGTACCACTTACCTCTCTCAGACCATAGGTTTAATTACCCAAATGAGAATAATAATAAGGAATTATTCCAAGATTATGATGCAATTAAATGAATTGATACGAATAAAGTATTGTGAAGATTATCTGGCAAAGAAAAACTGTTCAATGTGGGTGATATTAGCATTAATTCAGTAAGCAACAAGCAAATGCTGGCCCGGTGCTTAACTCTGTGCTGAATACTGTGGTCATAAAACAGGAAAGAACTTGGCCTCAAGTACAAAAGAATAAAGACTGCCTGGGACCTTGCCTGGGTAGCGAACCTGATATGAGAGTGTGTCTCTTGCCCAACTTCATTGGGAGTTTCTGTTTTGATTGGGTTCTCTGTCAAAGCAGACGGTGAGACACTGATTTAAGGGCTAATATTTAATGTCGTGTGTGATCTCGGGAAAATCATATACGAGACTGAAGAAATCAAACAGGAAGAGAAGGGAATCAATAGTGGGCATGCTATCAAGTGGGTGAAAGTTGGCGAACTAGTCGCTAGTCCTTCTGAGGGACTCTGACAGGCAGTATAGACTAGAGCACTGGAGACATGCATGCCACAGACAGCTGTTTGTTATCACTGAAAGCTCTAAAAAGGTTTGCCGTCATTGGACTAGAGCGTGCCCCAGCATAATTCCACCCAAAGCAAGGAATCTAGGCTATTTTGCCACTTAGCTTTCAACCAGTGATGGATGAAAGAAAGGTAGGAAAAATAGCCTAGATTCCTTTGGCTAACATTAACACCCTAGAAGTTGAATATTCTCTGCGTGTCAATAACTAGTCTTCAGAATGAGAACCTTACATGAAGCATTTAAGAGATGTAGATATGAATATGGAAATGGTAAGGAGAGTGTCGATGGCAATCTCTGAAAGAGATTCAAAGTAAAGGCAATAATTATGGGTTTGTTTGTTTTTTTTTTTTCTCAGATACTAGTTTTCCTAAACTTGTCACTTACTTGTTGATGATTTCTGAGATTTCAGGGATTAACTGCAGCTCTAATCACTAACAATGAAGTACAGTGGACCACAGGTGAAAGATGTAGAAAAATATGAAATATCAGGATGAAAGTAACAGATGGATTTCTTGCAAGGTAGTCTGGAACAAGTGTCCCAGGAAATATGCCTTATACATTGGAAGTAAAAAGTAGATTTAACTGTAGTGTGATAGCAAAGCTGTTCCTGGGAACCAGGTAGAAAGAGTCCTAACTGCTTGGGCTCTTACAGCGATCATCTACCCCCAGACAATGAGTTGAATTTGTTTGAGTAGTCTGGAAACTCCGTTTGCATGCCACTCCAACTCCAGTGAAGAAGTTCCATACTTTTTTAGACACCTGGTTGCCTCTGACACACTGTAACTTGCCTCACCTACTAAAGCCTCCATGTAAAACGTACCGAAATATCCTCAATCCAGAGAGGAGAAGGAAGGCACCATTAGTCAGGGCAATCTGACCAAAGCCCATGTTCTTTTCAACCATGTGTCACTCCCCACTTTTGTAGAGGACAGACTATTCTACATGCTGAGCTTGGACCTATTGCACAAATAACTTCAATCTTAAAAAATCACCTCCAGTGCTGAGCCAAAAACATTATCCTGATTCTACTTTATTTGATGGACCATAGTTTTCTCTGACATCCCCATTGCATTCTGTCCACCTCTCACACTGTATTAATTACTAGGCCTAAAAGCCTGGAATTGTGAACCTGATTTTTTCTGTCTGTCTACTCTTAGTAAACATGCCTAATACTATACACAAAGCTAAATAAAAGGTATTAGAAATAGTTTTTTATCAGGCAGAATAAAAGCGAATGTTTTCTCAAATCATTGGGATTGAGTATTGTTTGGTTATTATTAATTTTATTGAGTTTTGATGATGTATAAATGTCTGCTCTGAATAAAACTGTCTCTCCAAAGCAGTAAGTTTATTTCATTATGTTGTACTACAGGAAAATAGGTTTATGGAGACCATCTGGAGAAGTTACATTCCCTTATGCTGCAAGTATTTTGAAATCCAAACTCTTCCTTATTTCGCTCACTGGCAGATGAATAGTTTGAATTTTTAAATAACAGACCATTCAAGTGTCAAATTTTCTCAGACAAATCTAAGGTTCAACAAACACTAATAGTCACTGGTCATCAATATCAGATGGAGAATGTGTTTAAAATGTGTTAAACTATTGATTCTCATGAGATTCTAATTGATAATTCAGGGACTGCGTATGCATATGTGTGTGATTTACAGACTAGTTGATTCATATAAAGATGATTCTCAAAACACTATCAAGCCATGCAAAAGTATTATTATGAGTACCTTTGAAAAATAATGACACTGTAAATGGACAATCTGACATTATAACTTTACTTTTAAAGATATAACCTATATAAATTAAAAAGAGGAGAATTGTCCCATCTGTTTCCTTGAGGCAATGTTAATGTGGAAGAAGAGTATAAATACAGAGGAATACAAACTCTGTAAACTCATGCAAATTATTTAGCTGCCACTGAAAGCAGCTCTCTCAAATGTAAAAATAAGATAAAAATTCTTATGTAATTCTTACCAAGTGGTACTCTTCTCCTCTTCAATGAGACAATTCATGCTTCGTATTTCCCCATACCCACTGAAAAATTACATGTTGCAAAAAAAGCATGAGAAGAGGCGGGTGTGATATATCCACTGTCAAAATGAACAGGAAAAAAGGAAGGTTTAGAAAGGTTTATGCATTGCCCAAGTCTTAGAATAATAATGATACTGCATCCATAAATTTAAATATTACCATAAGGATGGATATGCTAATTAGCTTGATTTAATTATTTCATAATGTATTCGTAGATCAAGCATCATATTTTCCACTGTATACACATACAATTTTACCTTCATACCAATTTTACCTTAAAGCAGATAAGAAAAATAATGTCATAAAATATTGGCAAGGCATACTATTTGGACAATGTGGGACATCATGTCAGTAGCTTCAATTTTAGAATCCATAGTGAGCCTTTGAACTAAAGCTCTTTGATAGTAATCTCTTGTACAATTTCATCTCTGTAAGGCTTTATCTGTGTGTATTTATATGCTTATGCAGCTGTGGTTTAGATGACCCCATTCTTCTCTTTACACATTAACTCATAAATCACTTAACTAGACCCACTACACCCAGTGACAGTAATGTGTTTTGCATCAAGTTAGGAGCTATGAAACATAAAACGAGATGCCACCTTCTTAATTTTCAAGAATAACTCAGAAAAAAATTCAAATTTTCAGTTACATGCTGATACCACTTCTCCTGCTGTTGTATGTTACATTGTGATCTCCCCAAAATACAAATATTAGAGTTCTAATTCTCAGTACCTCAGGATGTGACCTCATTTTGGGAGTACTGTCTTAGAAAGTTAACCAAACTAAGATAAGGTCATTAAGATAAAGTCTAATCCAACATTACTGGTACCTTAAAAGATGAGGGACATTTGGATAGAGACACAGCAATATTGCCAACTGAAGACAAAGGAAGTTGGAGTAATACATCTATAAGCCGAAGAATTCCAATGATTGCTGCCAATGACAAGAAGCTAGGACAGAATCACAAAACACATTTTCCCTCAGAGCCCTCAGAAGTAACCAATTCTGCCAACAGGTTGATTTGGAGCTTCTAGCTTCCAAACCTGTGAGACAATAAATTCACATTGTTATGAGCCATCACATTTGTCCAGCATTGTTACAGCAGCCCAAGAACAATAGCACGATATGAAAAATTAACCTTGGATGCAATTTGGAAAAGGGAATTAAATTTGTCTAGAAGTATACTGTTTGTGATTCCTGAGAACATTTTTTTAATGCCTTTGTTTAGTAGATTCTCTCCAGATACTTGATAAAAATTCCTCTAATCCTTGAAGTAAATATCACTCCTTATATGAAGGGATAACACTTTTTGTCTTTCTTTGGAAAGAACTGGAAAGAAGTGACATTCTGGAATTTCCAAACCAAGACCGTAAGAGAACGGGCAGTTGCCAATCTTTTTGGCGGTCAATCCCACGTTCTCAGGAAGTCCGAGCTAGACTGCTAAATGAGAAGAGGGAGAGATCCTGGAGAGTGAGAGTCCATCTTGGGTGTTGTAGTCGCATCTGAGCTCTTAGTTCAGACACTTGAATTTCCCTCAATCAGCATCCCAGGCAACAGCAGAACGGTGCAGGGGAGTCCTGCCACATTTCTGACGTACAGGACTGTGGTAAGTAACAACTTTTTGTTTTATTTTACCAAGTTTGAGGAAACTACATCACAAGAATAACTGATACATAGCCAGAATTAGGAAATATCTTACTCTTCTTTAAAGTTTTAAAGTAAATGTCCCTTCCTGGAAGCCCATCTAGCAAATTTCCACATGTCTCTACCATGCTCTTTATATGCTGCACTTCAGCAAATATTTGAGTGTATATTTGTTTCCTCTACAGGTGTGAGAACATCACAATGGCAGGTTTTGTCTTATTTATTCCCCTAAACTCAGTATTTAACTTGATTACTACCACATAAAATTAATAAATGGCATACGATTTAATAAACGGACACGTGATTTGGTTTGAGATCATTATGATCTATATGAGTCATCTAATTTCCCAATGCTCGGATGTCTCCCTAGCTCTAGTTAAGAGCAAACGGCTGCTGCTTACTCCAGTACACTGTAGGCTGCTCCCGTGAAAATTAGTCAGTTAATCGTCATAAATTACCCAGAAGTTAAAGCATATGGAACAACGCCGCGTGGTAACAAATTCCCATGGTGTCTTAAAAAGACTTGACTGTCAGTGAACATCCGTGAAATGGAGCTTCTAGCACCAAATACTCTGACAGCTGCAGAGTCTTGTCTCCTCGTCACACTGGTGTCAGGGATCTTGGGTCCCAGCTATGAGTCCTGCTGACTGACGTTCACAGGCTCTGCTCAGCTGCCACCTGTTTGGATGTGTCACTGAATCATGTAACCCCATCACATTTGCTTTGGTATTCATTTCATGTGAGTTCTTTATTTACCTCCAACAGTTGACGACCTTTTATAGTTGTGAATTCTAACATCGCAGCAGTTCAGCACTGGCGTTGTCTGGGGCAACCTGGCATTTTCCCTGAAATGTGGTGGGCACTTCCAAGCCCTGCCGGGGTTCCGCAGCAGGAGTAGAGGTCCGCCATCGCAGGCTGCCCCACTGAACACCTACAGCTCTTTCAGATATTGCCAGTCAGCTGCCACCCTTTCCAGAATCCGAAATAAATCATATTACTATTTTAAATTGGCCACTAACTCTTTAATGATTTTCAATTTAAAATCGTCCCTTTATATTTTCATTATCTTGTTGCGATTTTAGTAAAGTTTAGGAAGGAAGTGAAATAGTTTTGCTTTCTTTTTTTTTGTATTAACTTGATTAACTGAGAATCATTCTATATTTTTCGTCAACAATTCTCCAACTATTTTCTGAGATAAGAATAAGAAGTAGACAGAAGAAAATTCAGGTTCTGGGAAGAATGGGGCTTTCTGGGCTGGGGACTTAGCTCAGTGGTAGAGTGCTTGCCTAGCAAGTACAAGGCCCTGAGTTCGATCCCCAGCACAAAAAAAAAAAAAAAAGAGAAAAGAATGGGGCTTTCCATTCTGTACTTTGGATGAAACTAGAAAATTAGAGCAGAGTTTTCAACCATGTTGGTTTATGAAACTCTCACAATTGTGATAGAAATTTCTAGGGTAACTCCTATGGGATGTGGAAGGGACAAACCTCCCTGGAAATTCTTCACCTGGATTAAGCCAATACAGACAGTCCAGAGAAAAAGTTCTACTAAAGGTTATGGTCCTTGCAGGACTTGCACATGAGCCCATTTTTCAGCCCTCCCTGTGCACTCGGGTCAAGAAAACTTTATTTCCCAAGTAAAGGAAAAAGAGTTTCAACGGGCTTCTGTAAACTCTAAGTGCAAACATAATCTTTATGTCCATCTTTTAGAACCAACGACGAGCAGTTCTGGTCACTGGTCACTGGACCTCCTCATTGCTGCTGCAGTTGAAATCCTCCTTTTAAAGCCCTCTTCAAGATGGCTTCATTTTTATTAACTTTTTAAAATGGTTCACCTGCTTCAAATTTTTAATTTTATGTAGCTATTGGCTACTAAAAATTTTCTTCTCACATACCCAACTGTGCTAGCAAATCTCATCCCACAGGAGATTTTCACCTGAGAACCTCCAAGGATGATGTATCCCTAGATGGGTTTCTCAGCACTTGGCACAAACATGGACTTTCCACTCTGTAGCCTAGAAAAAAATTAATGAAAGTAGAGATGATATTAAATAAGGGAAAGTGAGACCATTGAAATCAACTAGTTTATTTACAAAACGCTCCCTAATAATATATACATACATACATATATACATATGAATATTTTCTTTAAAAATTATGAACTTTTCCTATTTGAATGGATGATAAAGTTAAAACAGAAAGTTTTTGTGAATGAGCTAATATTTTATACCCAAGTAGTCCAACTTGATACCTTTAATAATTGAGAATGTGATAAAAAGCCCTTTAATGCCACATTTTGAATTTTCCCTTTTAAAATGTAGTATATCCGTCATTTTCAAAGAAGAATGTTTTTACAACCATCACTAAACCAATTTCCAAGGTTTCCAATAATGAGGACTCTCTATCCACTTCTCACATGTTTTTCACGTGGAATCTCACAGCCAGAGCGATGGGATCTCTCCTCTGTTCACAAGCAGGTAGCATCAGCTTCTCTTCCTACTTCACTCCCTCTTGCTTGCAAGGGTGACAATCCCTGGACGATACAGTCTAGCAGAATGATCAAGCTGGGCATCTGATAAAGCAGGCTCTTCAAGATGTTAATGGTTTCTTTTTTATTCTCTTTCCTCTCTTTACTTCCCTACTTTTTCTCTCTTCTTCCTATCTCATTCCTTTTTTCTACTTCTAATACTGATGAACAGTTATAACTGAAACATGGTTTTTCTGAGAAGATACTGTATTGTCTATTTAAAAGATTGAAAAGTATAAACAGGCAAGATACTTTTAACTGCTTTCATCTTACTGTTTTAAATCCACTCTACCTTTAAAACTAGACCCTTCTCAGGGCTGGGGATTTAGCTCAGTGATTAGAGTGCTTACCTAGCCAGCACAAGGCCCTGAGTTTGATCCCCAGCACCACCACCCCCACCAAAAAAACAACTAGACCCTTCTCTCATTCCTTCTCCTACTCTGATTTATAAATCTCAAACTTATTTATCAAGACAGATCAAAATATTTTTCCATTGGATTTATTGCTTTTAAGGGTGAAAAATAGGACACAATAACACAAAGGATTCCTTTCATTACATTTTACAATGCCAATTTATAATGAATTTTACCACTCTTGTGGCAAAGAAAAACAGCAGAACTTTCATTCTACTCTAATCTAACATGACATATAGTATAATCCAATACCTTGGCTTTATTTGGAAAAGTAAGAATTCATACTACTCCTAATTCCTCTGTCCCATAATGTGATGCAGTGAGTGCTGTGACTTCACTCTCACATCAGTCAACATGGGCACTCTTTTTGATTCTTGGTATTCTCTTCTGTAAAATGGGGTAATAATAGCTTATCTAAGTGTAAGCTTAGCTGCATTTGTAAAATGGAAAGTTCCTTGTCAGTCTCACTCTCACCAGGGTACTTGTCATGTGTACACACACACACACATACTTACAAATGTGTGCATGAAGAGAGAGAAAAGCAAACTGAGATAGAAGAACAAAATAGAGAACAGGGCTGAATGTGTGTGTGTGTGTGTGTGTGTGTGTGTGTAGCTGTAGCTATAAACTGTAGCATAAGACCCAAACTAACCATAATTACATCAATATGATAGGAAGATATTCTTTAAAAAGTACTTTCCATTTCCCTTACAGGGGCACAAGGTAAAAGAACAAATTCAACCCAACCCCAATGTCACTTTTTTGTTCAGATGTGAACATTGCATAGGAAGTAGAATTAGGCTCATCTGAATATATTACATGAACATTTGCTACTTTGATCTCTGTGCAGTATAATGTGCTTCATAAATTAATGTCACCACTTGTTCTTTTCCAGATGCTGTCAAATTCCTGTCATTCTTTTTGGTACTAAGTTATTTGATGAAGGGAAAAATACATTGTGACAGAAGGCATAATATTAGATGTAGAAGCAGACTTTGCTTGTAGCTGTGGAGTCTATGTGCTTCTGTCTCTCTCTCTCTCTCTCTCTCTCTCTCTCTCTCTCTCTCTCTCTCTCTTTCTCTGTGTGTGTGTGTGTGTGTTTCAATTATAGGAGGTGGGGGGAACATTGAATATTAGATCAATCATTTCACAATAGGCTTCATATCATAAAAAAATGTACTTATTTTTGGTAGAAATAGCTGCATCATTCTAAAGCCTGAGAAAGAGCTATATTTCCCAGTGTCCTTTGAATACAACAGAGCAAAAGGATTAGGTTCTTGATTGTCCTTAATGATCACTGAGCTTCTTGGCCCAGCACTAGGGTACTTGGTCAAGAAGAGCAGGGCATGAAGTCCTGTGCATGTAATCTCAGCTACTCAGGAGCCTCTGGTAGAAGGATCACAAGTTAGAGGCCGGCTCGAGCAACTTAGTGAGACCTTGTCTTAAAACAAAACTTTAAACAGGGCTGGGTATGTAACTCAATACTGGCATGCTTGCCTATCATGTGTGAGGCTGGATTCAATCTATAAGGGGGGCTCTTTCATGTCTCAGAATAATATAAATCTGCAGACAGTTTAAGGATAACATCAGTAAATATGTTCTCATTATTATAGTAGGTGCAATGTAATAGGCAGAATCATCCCTCTAGAAGCCCTCCTACTGGAAAGAGGTCATGAGGTATATTTTAGAATACAAAGCAGTCGTTTTCAGATACTCCAAACACAGCAATGCATGATGGATTTTGTCCCGTATTAGAAGAAGTAAAAGTTCCTCAGATGTAGAGTACAAAGATGGGTCAACAAGGGAAGGGAAAATTTTATGAGGAGTTCCCTAAGATTGGGGAAGAAACAAACTCAATGGTTTTTCTATGAATGGAAGACATTCAACCACTTTTTCTGCAGAGCTCTTTCAAGGGGGCAGGACTACTTACAAGTGATGAGAGAACTTTAAATTATGTCACTGATATCTGAGTTCAACACTCCCCGTGGTCAAGGTTGTCCCAGAGATGGCCGAACTGCTCTCCTATGTGGAACTATACATACTAAGGTGTTGAGAATATCTGTGGCGTCAAGTGTGTAACACAGATAGGAGGTCTTTCTTTGATCATTCTTGAAAGCAAAGAGTCTGAAAGGTTTGAATATCCCTAAGTAGGGGAAGAGTTTGCATAGCTCATGAGATTGAATTTTTCATAAGCTGAGACATGGGAGGATCTTAGACCTATTTTATATAATTTGGCAAAATTAAGGAATTCAACATTTTTTTATAACTGAGATTGTACAGTACAATTTATAGTGCATACAGCATTTAATTTGTATTCAGGCAAATCAATGACAGTAGTAGTATAAATTAAACAGGGAAGCAACAAGAAATGTGCCTTGAAAGATAATTTGATACACTGTGAAGTCATTTGTGTGAATTAAGAAATAAAATTCTACAACAAGCTAAAGACAAGGATGATGAAATCTGCTTTTGGCAGTGGAATTGAAGTTGTCTTTGGGTCATACAAGCAAACACCTCTAGCAGGAAACTGTTTAGGTCTATAGTTCAGAAGAGAGATCAGAACTAGGTGTATGAGTTTGCGATTTATCAACATATAGATAATCCTAAAAGCCATAAGAATGCTTGAAGTGGTCCAGGCAAAAGGGATCCTCTGAAAGAAAAACCTTCCCTGAGCATCACATACACTTAAAGATTTCCCCCAAAATGTCCATTCACATCCTTGAACCTCAGTTCTAACCCATTATCACACCAGGTGCCTTAAACTATCAATACTCTGAAGGTCTGCAGAGTAAGCCAAATCTCTCCACATCCTGTCCACTTTTGCACATACTTTAGCTTATTTCTTTATTCTCCTTGACAAATCCTCTCTTGTTTTTATTATACAACATTTTTTTTTAGAATTTCTTTTTCACTGATGTTCTAATTTAGTTTCTCTTGGAAATTTAGAGATTTATGCTTTTTTAACTCTTTTATGTTATAAAATCTGATTCAATTTTTTTCAGAGTTTCACAATACTTTCTGAACCTCATAGCACTAGCATTTCTGTCCCATATATCAGTGAAACTTGATTTTAAAAATCCCAAGTGTTTCCTTTTTTCCTGGGTTATAACTCACTTTATAAGCAGGACTGACCCCATCACTAAACCACAATAAAAGCCAGTCTGTCTTTCCTGATCACAAGCCATTTTCAGATCTCTGGTGAGTCATACTGACCTCCGCAGAAACTTGCATTACATGACTATAAAACCTTTCCTGATGTGTGTGGTGTCATCAGTGTAACTATCTGATCCAGATTTTGGGAGTGTGTCTTAGTTACTTTCTCTTGTTGCTGAGACAAAATACCCAACACCTAAAGTTAAAAGAGGAAAAGTTTATTTAGCTCAGAATTCGCAGAGGTTTCATTTCCTAGTTGGCTGGCTCCAAGGCAGGGTAGCATCGGAGAAGAGAAACAGTTCATGGTGGGCAGAAGGCCACAAAGTAGTGAAGCAGCAAAGCAGCAAGCAACAAGCAAGTGACAAGCGGTTCCAGCAGCCCTCTTTCTGTCCTTTATATTCTGCCCAGGACACTTACCTTCAGGGAAGGTAGTACTCACATCCAGGAAAGGCGTTCGTATTATCCACTCCCAGAACTATGCAAAACCAATCAGTGGACTAATTTAGAAATCACACACCCTTGATCCCAACATCATATGCTTAATCCCAGTATCACACACTGTAGATCTAGTCACCTCTCAAAAGCCCCACCTATGACTCTATGAGGCTTTGGGGGAACATCTAGACATAAGCTTATCGGTGGGTGTCTATCTTGTCCATGCAGGATGCATGAAGAACTCCTGACATTTTAGTCTGAACTTGGCAAAGAAAAGAAATAAAGAAAAATTTCCAGACTACCACTCTTAATCTTAATGGAAAGTTTCTTGATACCAGTGGTTCTGGGTCTACGTGGTGTGACTGCAAAAAAGAAAGAAGGAAAGAAAGAAACAAAAAAGGAAAGCAAGAAAACAAGAAAGTGAGAAAACGAGACAGCAAGTGAGCGGGAGAGAGAAGAGAGAGAGAGAGAGGGGAAGAGGAAAAAAGAAGGAAAAAAGATAAAAGAAAAAGAAAAGAAAAGCAAGTAAGCATTTTTGTTTATCAACTGATGTAACCCTGTACCGAAATTCCAGGTAGTTGAATGTTGCTTAAAAAAGGATCTTTATATTGTATTCTTAACAGTGAGAAAGGCAGTTTTCTCGAATTATGTGAAGTACACAAGAAACAAAAGTTCAAATAAGGATGTGAGAAAGTAACATGGTCATTTTTAGGATGATCAGGAGTGGTGTGTGGTGCTTTCCTTCATCTAGAGATTCCTCATTTGAAAGAGAATTGAACCAATCAGCATTGCCCTGAAAGGTGGTCTTCATTAGTCCCTAGAAGCTACACAGCACCCACTTTTTGTCCTCACTTTGGCATTATATCCGACAGAATTGAGCATGACCAGGAGGCAAAGAAATATGCATCGTTAACACATGTATAAATGTATGTATAGGTTGGGGTGAAATAAAACAATTTAGAACACAAATATACATATTCTTAACGTTGACAGGGTCTCTTGGATGCTAGCATGATGGGCTAAGGGGACCCGGACTTGGCTCTTCACAACAGTTTGAGTTTTCATATCATCTGCAAGGTATAAGCATCCACTCCTTAAAAACTCTTTTCTTCTCCTAGAAAGATGTAATGCAACTGTGAAATGTCTGAAGAGACCCAAAGAAGTCTTCAGTAGGTATCCCACTCAATCTAAGTGGTGCTAGGTATAGCATTTAGCAATGCCCAAAGAGACAATAAACTCATTCTTATAAGCAGTGTGTTGAAATTTAGGCCAACCAATCTAGGTCCTGTAACTCCTAGCTCCCTAGAGTCTACTCATTGTCTCCGGATTAAGTGGCATCCCATTATGTAGTGAATAGGCTTTAAGATGATCTAATTAGCTTTTGTCTAGCATTAGCTGTGCTTAGACAGATCATTTGTTCTAGGTAGCAGTTTGGGGGCCTATGATAGTGAAGAAATGTTGGTTGCAACTCTGGCTGCTCTTGTAGGCCTTTTTGATGGACCTTTTCCATGATGGGTGAGCAAAGAAACACATGGCTATTTCAATTTTCCCTCCTTAAAGCAAAATGATGAGATTGGTCAAAAGAAATAACCAAGACCAGATTGTAAAATCAAAAGTTTGTGATTAATTTGTAGATCCAGGTGAAGTAGCAAATTCAAGGATGAAGGAAAATAGTGGAATAGTAAGGAAAGAGTTTAGGAAGATGACTATTGTGGTTCTTACAAGAACTTATCTTTACAGTTTAGAAGTAGAAGCCAGGAAATTGGATGAGTACTGCTGACAATAATTAAGCTGAGAGATGTTCCCATGTAGGGACAGTAGCAATGCCAGTGGCATCAGAGATGAGAAAGAAGAGGTAAATTTGGGAGGTTGATTTGGGCTTGACTGCAGTTAATTGAAAAGGAAAGGAACATGAGAAAGAATTCTAGATTTCTGGACTGAGATATTGGGTAGATAATTGTACCAACAAGCAAGAAAGGGAGGGCTTGACCAATTTTATAAAAACTAAAAGTAATGGCTGTCATATATGTATTAAGTGATTATCAGACAGTAACCAATATATAAAGTTCTTAACCTGCTTACTTTTGTTTAATCCTTACACAAGCTTTGTGGAGGATGGATTATTTCCCAAATTTATGAGCTAAAGAAACTGAAGCTTAGCAAGACTGATTAACTTTCTACAGTTCATCTAGCTAAAAAATTGTGGATAGCATCTTGGAGATTTGTTTTAAATTTAGTTTGTTTTCTTTAAATATTTGGAATAATTCACTTCTGCACCCATAAAATTTTTGTAGGAAATTTTTAAACTACATTTACCATATAAATATCAATGTGCTCTTAAAAGTAAAAAAAAATGTGTATAGATTTAACATAAATTTGACTGATTTTGAAGCAATTTTGTTATGGAGTTCACCAAGGACAATGAGCTATTCTGAAGAATATAGAGAATATGTAACTTGAATATGTGACTTGTTCTACCTTTTGCCTAATCGTTTATGTATTCATTCACTCAGCAACAATTACTGAAATGTACTATATACAAGCAAGGTCTTTTGTTCGGGCTATTTTAACAAGAAAAAAAAATTTATACTGTCATATTTTGCCTGGACTATACATTCATTAGTGTGCTTTCTACTTTGGTCTCAGGGATTCTAAAATACATTTTAGTTATTATTAATAGTTGTACAGGATGAGCATCCTTTATCCAAAACTGTAATCAGCAGTAGCATTCAAAACTTTCAGATCTTGGAGCATTTAAGATTTTAGACTCTTGCATTAGGAATGTTCGATTGTAAAGTCTGAGCAAATACTATAAATTCCAAAAATACTCTGATATCTGAAAATATTCTTGTCCCAAGCCTTTCAGATAAGGAATATGTACCTCTTGTGTTAGTAGGAAACTCACAAACACTGGTTTGTTGATATCATTTAAAATTGTGTACTTACACTGGAAATTACAAATCGTTCTAAAGTGTATTCCTCTGCTCCATAATTCGACATCAGAATAAGGCTTTATAACACAAAGATAGATGACTTTTCTAGAGCCAGAGAAGTGACAGTCATAATTCCTAATATGTATACAAGATTGTTTTCAGAAATACCACACTTAATTCACTTCACAAGGACATCTGGCCAAGAAACTAGCAGCTGAACCCTAATCCAACTTCCCTTTGCCTCATATCAGTCCCTACCTCATTTTCTACAGTTTCATTGTTCTTCTGTTTTCATCGATCGCCCCATGCCCAAATGTATAAATGAGCCAAGTCCCTCCAAGGGGACTTGTGGGCTAGATGTGATCACAGCTGATTTAGGTGCTCAATTGCAGATACAGTTCCTGAATGGAGTATGGTAATTAATACAGTTTACTGATAGTACCTTTTCAACAATAACATTATAAATTTCAATAAAACAATTGTCAAGTATAAGAATTTGAGATATCATTGGAATTCTCTTCATCATTCATAAGTGATTAACCTTTTGGTTGTTTATAAGGCTGTGAAGGGGTAATCAAATATATAAGGCTGAACAGATATTAGTGAAGCAGGGTGAAGCATGGTACTACACATGCCATTCCTCCTGATTATTAGTAATAATAGTAGTGTCACACTGCTGTCTGCTCTCTGAATGTCTATAATATCTTTGTTACTATTTTCAGGCTATAAATGAAACATAGCTTGGAACTTCACAGTAGGAGAATTTTTGAGGGCTTTATTACCTGTCCTGAATGGAAAATGCTTTCATCTCTTTGTTAAAAAAAAATGTCTGCCTGAATTCATGTTCTCATGGCAACACAATCCAAGAGGAAAGGCTGCACCAAAATAGTGCAAAACATCTGGAGGTACCAGTTCAAAGGGGGTCAGTATTTGACCACTGCCCAATGAAAAGAAGAAAACAAATTATATATCTCTCTCTATATATGTATCTATATCTCAGATTCTACGCATGCAGTTGAATACCTTTGTTCCTTTACTCGTGCCTCCCTGCTGGAGGCACATATTCCCAGATTTCTTACTGTTACCTTTCATGACCATGAAACCTTTGTTCACCTACCCATTCAGCATGATTCCCATTTCTTTCAAGTATCTCTTTGAAGCCTATTAAAGCCACTTCTCTAACTGCCTTTTTCATTCGTTTTTTAAACAGCTTCCAAAGCTGGAGGTCTCTGACCTTGCTTTTCTGGTTATTCTAAAGTGGTGCCTGTAGATAATAGATATTCCAGTAACTATTTCAAGCTTAATAGTTCTCAAATTATTCATATGGCCATGCTCAGGACTTCTGAAGAAACTTAGCACATAGATGGCTAAATACCAAATAAATGATGAAACTCAAGAGTAATTTGGTTGTTTCAGATTGATATGACCTATGTGTTCTGATCCTGGAAAGTCATGTCTATACGGCTATTGGAGGTGGTTTATGTATTAGTCAGTTTTCTTGTCAGTGGGATGAATACTTAAAACCTGAAATTTAAAGGAGGAGCAGTTTATTTGCCTCATCATTTCAGAGGGTTCAATCCATGGTCAGCTGGTTGTGAAGCAGAAATGGCACAGTGGCAGAGCCTGGCAGAGGGAAGCTGCTTAACTCATGGCCTCCAAAATGTAGGGAGCATGAATAGAGGGGCAGGGTGCAAGAATATACCCTCGCAGGTCAAACCTCCAGTGACCCACTTTTTCCCCCAGGACCTACTTCCTACCAGTACATTTAGCTGTGAACTCATTAATAGAATAACCAACTGATGAGTATAGTGCTCCCATGATTCAGTCACCTTCCAGAAGCTTCACATCTCATGAACACATGAGACTTTGGGGAAACATCTTAGATTTAAACTATAACAATTCACTTTTATTAGGTGCCCTGAAAACTGTAACTGGGGAGATTAGTGACTTTTGCTTCTGGTAATGGCAGACTAGGCAAATTAGAACAATCCTCTTGCTGGGAGCAATTAAAATCATTGGAAATAAAGCCTGCTTTAAGATAATGGATTGATAACAAGACTGTGAAGAATTGCCACACAAAAAAGATCTAAGATGGAAAGCTGGAGGCAGGACTGTTTTTTCAGGCAGATTTTCCTCTAAAGTCCTATGTGGAAATGTGTGTGTGTGTGTGTGTGTGTGTGTGTGTGTGTGTGTGTGTGTGTAGACAGAGAGAGAGAGACAGGAAAGGGAAAGAGAGAGGGAGAGGGAGGAGAAGGAGGAGAGAGAGAGGGAGAGAGAGAAGCTAAGCAGTGCATCAAACAGCATCAGGATCAGTGGCTTGGCAGAGATAAAAATTGGACTGCAAGCCTGCCGAGAGTGAAATGTCACGCTCTGGGTTAGAGTAGGAGTAAGCAGACTTTCTCTGTGAAGGACCAGAGGGCAAACACTTTTGACTTTACAGGTCATACAAACTCTGCAGCAGCCACTCAACTGTGTAATTATACTATCACATTAGCTATAGGTAATTCCTAAATGGGAGTGGCTTGGCCCTAATAAAACTTTACTACAAACCCAGGCAGTATGAATGCTCACCAACTCCTTAATTAAAATCACAAAATGCCACACTCTAGGAAGGATAAATTTGAAATAGAAAAACTTTTATAGCTTCAGGTCATATCACTGACTGAAATTAGGTTAAAATGATCATGAATTATAATAATCTTAGGCAGCTGCCAGAAATAAATTCAAAGCATCTCTAGAAGAAGATATAATACAAGGCCTCAAGATATGTTTTTGTTCTTAAATGTATCATCTATGGTTTATTGTTCTTAACTATAACATATACAGTATCCTTAGCCAAGTACAGTGGCATGCATCTGTACTCACAACGCCTGGGGAGGGTAAGGCAGGGAGATGACAATATGAGGACAGTCTGGGCAATAGAGTGAGACGCTGCGCATGTGTTACTTAACATAGATGACAAATATAAACATGTTACATAACAAACATATTGAACATACATATGTGTGTGTGTGTGTATATAAAACTTGCATAGGTATGTGCAAATGTACCTATTATGTATGGCAATCAACATGATGATGGAAAGAAAATCTTATTAGACAAAGGTGAAAAATAAATGTTTTCTGTCTCTCTTTACTTTTTATTTATTTTCCTCTTATTATCAAGCTCATTTAGCTTTAAAAACAACCCCTCTCCATAAAGAGCCAGAGGGTCAATATTTTTGTCTTTGCAGGTCATACAACCTTTATAGAAACTACTGAACTCTATAATTATACCATAGATAATTCATAAATATGAGTGGCTCTGCCCTAATAAAATTTTACTACAAAACTACATTTTTCTTTTATTACATATTCTTAACTCAGTGTAGAGTGGCATAATTATCTTATCTTTAAACACATATAGTAAATTATATAGTATGTACAGAAATGTGAAACATATTATATAGATTAATGGATAAGCATAGAACACACACACAACACACACACACACACACACATATATATATATACCAACCACAACACAAATCTAGAAATAGAATTTCTATTATGTCCCTATAGTCATACACAAAAAGTAACATTACTAAAACGTTTTTTCTTCTTGAGACTGGGTCTCATTACATAATTTAGGCTGGCCTTGAACTCACTGTGTAGTCCAGGCTGGTCTCAAACTCAGGGAGATCCTCCTGCCTCGGGCTCTCCAGTGCTGGGATTACAGGCAGGTTACTATACCTGGCTCACATTATTAACACTGGTTTAACTTGTAAGTTTTATGAACTTTCATAAATCTAATAATTAATTTATCATCATTTGTGTCCAATTCAATTTCCAGGCAATATTATTATTATAGAATTAATCAGGCCATAGCAAGTATTTATGCCTCATTTATTTTATGTTATATATTGATTGAATGACCATTTGATAACTTAATTGTTTACTATTTACCCATGCTTTTGCTGAAGGACATTTCTCTTTTTCAGTGTGTCTCCTCAACTTTCGCTCTATGTCTCCCTTTCCCTCTATTCCCCTCCCTTCCTTCTTCTTTTCATTCCATCCCATTTTATTGGCTTTATCTAATTTTTTGTATTACAAATAAGCATACGATAAATGTATTCCAATGAATATACGCATTCATTTCTGAACTCTATATATAGTAAAATAATGGATATTTTGAATAAGGGGTCTTTTGACTGGTTTGTACATTTTTATTGTCCTTTTATCTATTTATTAAAAAGAGTTTACTGAAAACAATATGCTCTGTTACACAGGCAGTAGCCTCATACATCTTGTGTCACAACTTCTCGTGAGTCCTTCAAAAGACTACATCAAGTGACTGACCTAAACCATTCAGCTTTGTGTAAGCCTGCTGTAAGATGTTTTCAGGATAGACCTGCCTAATGATACAATTATTAGAAAGTACCTTTGCACTTAAGGCTGCATGACTGTATCTCCTTTTCTTCCCCATGTTTTGCACTTTCACTGTCATATGTGTGAAAACTGCATACCCTATGTGTCTATAATAGTGTTAGAGTCATTCTTTATAACACCTTGTGTTTTTCCAAGAAGGTAGACTAAGCTGTAAACAATATATTTCATAGAGATTTTTATAATCATTCATAGACTTTTAGATTTTTTTAAAATTTCTCTTCATAATTTCTTATAGAATAATTATCGTCTCATGTCATTTCCTTTCAACCAAATAAATTTTCAAATAATATTTTTATGGTAAGTCTGCTGATAATAATTATTTCTATCTTCGCTTATCTGAGAAAGCCTATTTTACCTTCATTATTGAAGCACAGTTTTGCTGGTTATAGAATTCTTGATTGATGGTGTGTTTTTTTCTCTCCGAATTTTGCGTGTCACTCCACTGCCTTAAGAGCACCATTGTTTCTGACGAGAAGTCAGTAATTAGTCATCTGTGTTTCTAACTATGTGATGAGTCATTTTGATTTCCTGCTGCTCATCTTCGACTTCCAAAGGTTCGACTGTGATCTGTCTAGATGGAGGTATTATTTAGTTCATTCTCTTGGGGTCCACTGCACCTCTTAGTAGAGTCATCCCTCCCTGAGGGACTGGTTCCAGGACCCTCCTCCTACTGCACGAAAGTCTGCAGATGCCCGAGTCCCTTACATAAAACTGAACAATCATTGCACATAACCTATCACAACCTCCTGTACACTTTAAATAATTGCTAGATTATTTATAATATTTAAAAAACCAGAGAAGCTACGTAAGTAATCGTAACACTATATTGTTTAGGGAATAATGGCAAAAATTCTCAAAAATTCTGCATATGTGCAGCATACAGAGCCTTGTTTAACAGTCTTAAGTTTCTGATGGTTGACTCCAGGAGTGTAGAAAATGTGACTACAAAGGGCTGACTTACTAAAGAATATTATGTTTCATAAAATTTGGAAATTTTAAAATTATATTTGAAATATTTTTGTCTCTTTTTCTCTCTCCTTTCTTTCTGGCACTCCAATTAAATGTTTGTGGTATGCTTGACTTTGTTCTACTGGTCTTTGAGATTCTGCTTATCTTCCTTCAACTTTTTAATATATATTTTTTTTTCGGATTGCATACTTGCTGTCAATCAAATTTAAAATCCATTAATCCTGCCATTGGAAAGCTGCTGTTTATTTCCTGTAGAGAATTTTTCATTTTGTTAATTACATTTTTCACCCTTCTACTTTCCAATTTATAAATTTTGTCTTTTTTGAGATTTTTTTTAATGTATCGATTCATTGGAATTATATTTTCTTTTTGAAGTGATTTTCTTTGTTTCATTGACATGTTTATAATATATGCTTTGGATATTTGTCTGTAAAACCTAACATCTCAGAACACTCAGAGATTGTTTCTCTACTGCCTTTACCCTGAATATAGATCGCACTTCCTATTTCTTGATGCCTTGCAGTATATTCTTAACTATTAGACATTTTAGATAATGTATTGCAGCAGTTGTGAGTTTCTCTTCAATTCCTCCCTAAGTACTATTGTTGTTATTTCATTTTTAGTACCTTATCTGGATAAAACTTGTTATATCTGTCTCCTCCATGACGTGTGTCTGCTAATGTCCTTTGCTCATATCTTTTTTAAGTCTTATTTATAGGTTAAAAGCTGGCTTCCTAGTGATTGCTGCTATAACTGTGTTTTCAGCTGAACATTAGTCAGAAGTTGCATTCAAAAACCTCAAGTTATTAAGGCTCCTCTTCTCTAATGCTCTGATTTGTGGAAGCGCGTGTGAATTCAAGGTTCAGGTCACTTCAAATCTTCCCTGGCTGGATTCTTTTGTCTACCCTGCACAGGGTTATGTTCTGTCAGTCATGGAAATACGACTGACTTGGGTTCTGAGAGAGCCTCCAACCACCACAGGGAACGTGGCAATGTTATCCAGTCCTCTATAACTGTCTCACCCTCAGAAACTCCTTGTCAAACTTCCGGTTAGTCCTGCAGTCTGTTAATTGCCCCCAACGTAGCAGCAATTGGCTATCCTGCCACTGGAATTGTCACTCTAATACTAATCACTGAAATTATCACCGACAACTTTTTTAACCAAATTCATCTGACAAAGACAAGGACGTTTATTGTTTCCTAATCCATTTTTCCCCATTGAAAAACCATATGACTGAGCTCGTGAGGGATAGAGGAAGCCCCAGCCAAGAATATTCTGTCCACTTTAACCTTTCTAGGTTAGTTTAGATGAGTAAATTCTTACCTGTGGTAAGCTTACATGGAATTATCAAGCATCGAAATGGTTGTTCTGATGACTTTGTTCAGTTTCATTGCTGCATTTTGTGGGAGCAATGTCAACCATTTTATTCCATTATGGTGGAAGTACAAGTACTCTACAGAGTTTCAGTTCACCTTCTCTGTCATGCTGTGGTCATTTTATTTGGCCTACAGGATAAAAAAATCAGCATTAGAAATTAAACACACACACACACATACCATTAATGAACAAACTGAGAAAGAAATCAGGAAAATAATTCTATTAACCATAGCTTCAAAAAATATGAGATACCCAAGCATCAACTTAACCAAGGACACAGAAAACTTCTAGAAGATGGAAAGATCTCCCGTATTGAACAAAAACACATTGTACTGACACAAAAATAAACACATAGATCAGTGGAAAAGGATAGAGAACACAGAAACAAGCCTACACAACTACAACTATCTTACGTGAAGAAACCAAAAACATACATTGAGGAAAAGATGGCCTCTTTAACAAATAGTGCTGGCAACACTGGAAGTCCATCTGTAGAGCACTAAACTAGATCTCAGTCACTCCTTCTGTTCTAAAATTAATTCAAAAATAGACCAAAACCTGAAAGTTTGAAACTGCTATAAGAAAAAGTAAGGGAAACAACTGAAGCCATAGGCACAGGCAAAGATTTTCTGAGCAGGATTCCAGTAACACAGGAAATAATAGGAAGACTAAAAAATGGAATGGCATGAAATTAAAATGTTTCCACACAGAAAGGGAAATAAGTGAAAGAGTGAAAAGACCATCTCCAGAAACTCTCTGCCCACCACTCTTTCAGCAGAGGATTAATATTTAGAACATACAAATATCTAAAAAAACAAAAACAAGAAATGAAATACCCCAATTAATAAATGAGCAGATGAACTGAATAGATGCTTCTCAAAAGAAGAAGTGCAAATGGCCAATAAGAATATGAGAGAAATCTTGAACACCTTTAGCCATTAGGAAAATGAACATCAAAGCTACGTGGAGACTCCATCTTACCCCAGTCAGAATTGCGAAGAATACAAAGCAGCAGATTCTGGCTTGGATGTAGGGAAAAGGAACGCTTCTGCACTGCTGGCAGAAATGCAACCTGGTGCAGCCACTATGTGAATGTGTGTGGAGATTTCTCAGAAAACTGAAAGTAGAACCACCATATGATCTATCTTTTAATTTTGGGGGGATGCTGGGGATCGAACTCATATGATCTATCTATACTACTCCTTGATATATATCTGAAGAAATTAAACAGCATACTATAGAGATACCTGAGTACTTATTTATTACAGCACAATGCACAGTAGCCAAGGTATGGAACAAATCTGGGTGCCCATCAACAGATGAATGGATAAAGACATTTTGGTATATGTACATAGTGGAGTATCATTCAGTCATAAATAAGAAAGAAATTATGAAATTTTCAGGAAAATATGTGGAACTGGACTGCAGATCATCATCCTGTTGAACCAAATAAGCCAGACTCAGAAAGACAAGTATCGCATGTTTTCCTTAATACGTAGAATCTAAAAAAGATGACGTGAAAGTGGAATAGTGACTATTATTAGACAAGATGAAGGAAATAGGAGGAAAAGAAAGAATGTATAAGAGAGTAATAGGGGATGGGACAAAAACAGCTAATTATATCATTAAGTGATCATGATGTCAACATAAATTTACTGAGGTGAAAAAGTCTCTGCTAGACCCTGGTAAGTGAAATAGCAGATTACAAAACAGTATATATGGCATTGCTACTTTTCTATTTTCAAAAATGCATTGATGTACGGTGATATCAAGAAATCATTTAGCTGTCTTTATCTGTGCTTGGGAGTGAGATGCTCTGCACATTATTCTTCTTGTTTAAGAGCATTTTTTGACTTCTGCTATTAGAAAATGCTTCTAAGTGCAGGAAATTAAGAATTGCTATACATATGTGAAGTGATGGATATGTTAATTAACTTGATTTAGTAATCATTTCATAATACATATGTAATTTAAAATATGATGTTGTATATGTATCCTAAGTATATTTGACTTTGTCAATTGTACTAAATAAGTTAGAAAACATGAAAAGTGTAAAATGCAAATGGAAAATTTATCTTATTATTACAAAAAGAATTGCAAATTTAAATTATCTATATTTTCCCCTCAGCAAATAAGCAAAGAGTTGAAATATGTTACCATTTTATGTTGATAAATTTCATTAAGGCCAGAATTAATTTATCCTCTCACAAAACTGGACTAATTTTTCTAGAAAGTAAACTGATTAAATAAATAAAGTAATAAATTATAAAGAAAGAAAAAATAGAATGATTTGTCCATGGTTTAATACAATGTATTTATCTATTCTTTTATTGATGGACACTTGAGTTGTTTCCACTTTGGGTTTTTTCATAAATAAAGTTACTAGAAACATTCTTGTACAGGTAAAAAAATATTTAGCCCTTACCACCTCTATATTGCTTTTATTTTACCATGATCATTTTTCTTTGTTTTTGCTTCATGTAAGTCTCTGTACAGTGCATAGAGCTATATTGTTTTACCATTTAATCTGATAATCTGTATATTTAAATGAAATACTTCAATGCTTTTTTATTATTATGACAACTGGAATATTTAATTTTTTCAAATTTTTCTTCCATTTGTCACAATTTCCGCTTTTAACTTTATGTTTATTTCCATTGTCTTTCTTTACAGAAAATTTTAAAAACATAAACATTCCTCAAGTAGTTACTTTTGAACTTAAAATGTAAATAACTTTTTAAAACAAATCGATATCCTTACATTCCTCTCAAACTAGAATGTTGGACAGTTTCATCTCTACATGCTGTCTTTCATCATTTCGCTTGCATTACTTTAGTTACATATGAATTAGACATTAAAAATACACATTTTCTACATTTTTGTAGCCCTATAAATTAGACATTAAACATCCTTCTATACTGTCAAGACTTTTTAACATCTGCCTGTGATTTTCTTCGCTCACAATTCCTTTTGCATCACAGAGTAACTTTGGGATTATTTTCCTTTGTTCTGAAGTCCTTTTAATGAAGATGTCTGGGTAGAAAACTCACTTTTGTTTTTCTGACATCTTTATTTCATCCTCTTTAAACAATTTTAGATTTCTTTTAGCACTTTTATGGCATTGCTGACAGTTTTTGAGTTCTATTTTTGCTACTGAAAAATTGACTGTCTTATTTCTACTTTTAGACAATCATGTGTTTCATTTGCTGTGGAGACTCTCTCCTTTTATTTGGTTTCATACAAGTTCCCTATTATGTGTCTAGATGTGGGTTTCTTTCTCGTCATGGCTGAAATTTCTTATGGTTTCTTAATATGAGAGTTTTTAAGAAAAGCTTTCGACAAGCTTTGTTGCTGTCTTTCTATATATTTTCTTCCCACATTCTTACTGCAGTTTTCTGATTAGATACATTTTGGTGCTTTCACTCTGTCTCTGACATGTCTTAATTTCTTTCATCCTTCTGTTTTTCAGACATTACAGTTTATAAAAATCATTTATATTTTAGGTTTCTCATATAAAAGAAACCATGTGATATTTAACTCTCTGGGTCTGACTTATTTTACTTATCGTTATGGCCTCAAGTTCTATCCACGTCTCTATAAAGAATGTGATTTCACTCTTTCTTATGACTGAATAATACTTAAGTGTGTGTCTGTGTGTGTGTGTGTGTGTGTGTGTGTGTGTGTGTATAACATTTTCATTTTCTGTTAGTCTGTTGATGGCCACCTAGCTTGTTTCCAGAGCTCAGCTATTATAACTAGAGCTGCTATAAACATATGGGTGCAAGTATCACTGTAGTATGATGTATTTAATCTCGTAGGAATATACCCAGGAGAGATATAGTTGGGTCAAATGGAATTTCTAGGTTTAGTTTTCTGATAAATCTCTATAATGATTTCCATAGTGGTTGTACCTATTGCATTCCCACCAACAATGTAGAAGGAGTCCTTCATCCCTACATTCCTGCCAGTGTTTTTTGGTTTTTGTGCTCTTGAGTGTAGCTATTCTAACTGGGGTAAGATGGAATCTCAGGTTTGTTTACATACACATTTTGCTAATGGCTAAATTTGACAAATGTTTTGCCATGTACTATTAGCCATTCGCACTTCTTCTTTTGAGAACTGTCTCTTCAGTTCAACTGCCTACTTTTGATTGGCTTATTTGTTTGGGGGGTTAATTTTTTGAGGGTTTATATATTCTGGATATTAGTTATTATCAGAAGTGTAGCTTGCAAAAATACTTCCCATTCTGTAGGTTTTCTCTGCACTCTGTTTACTTCATCCTTTGCTGTGCAGATGCTTTTTAATTTGATGTAATCCTATTATTTATTCTTGATATAATTTCCTGTGCTGTTGAAGTTCTGTTCAGGGAGTTCTTGCTTGGGTCTACGACTTCAAGTGGTTTCCCTATGTTGTCTTCCAGGAGTTTCAAAGTTTCGGTTTTTATATGTAGGTTTTTGATCCATTTTGATTTGGTGTTAGTATGGAGTGAGAGCTATAAAACTGGTTTCAATCTCCTGCACACGGATAACCGGTTTTCCCAGAATTGTTTGTAAAAAGGCTCCTCTTTTCTCTAAGACATGTTGTTGGCTCTTTTGTCAAGAATGAGAAGACAGTACACGAGGTTGTTTCTGTGTCTTTCATTCTATTCCATTGGTCTACGTGTTTATTTTTTGTGTCAGTAGCATGCTGTTTTTGTTACTATAACTTTGTAGCATAACTAGAGATCTGGAAGCTTGATGCCTTCTGCTTTGCTCTTTTGCTCAGAATGATTCTGGCTATTTGGGCTCCTTTCTGGTTCCATATAAATTTTACAATTGTATTTGTAGCTCTGTGGAGAATGTTGTTGGTATTTTAATAAGGATTCCATTAAATCTTTGCATCACTTTTGATAATATAGTCACTTTAATGATATTTATTCTGCCTATCCAGGAAGAAGGGATGTCTTTCAATTTTATAACATTCTCTTCAATTTTGTTCTTCAGATTTCTGTAGTTTTCATCATACAGGTCTTTCACCTCCTTGGTTATATCGATTCTTAGGTAGTGTTTTGGAGCTATCATGAATGAAATTGTTTTCTTAGTTCTTTCTCAGTGATTCCATTATTGGAGTACAGAAACACTATTGATTTTTGTGTGTTGGCTTGTAGCCTGCTACTTTGCTGAATTTGTTTATCAGCTGTAAGAATCTTCTTGTTGTCACTTGTCTTTTTGCAGAATGTTTGAGTCTTTGACATAAAGGATATTATTGTTTCTAATAGAGATAATTCGACTTCTTTTCATATTTGTATCCCATTTCTTTCTTTCTCCTACTTGATAGCTTCGGCTAAGGTTTTGAGTACCATGTTGAAAAGGAATGGTGAAAGCAGATCCCCTACACCTGGTCTGGCTTTCAAATGGAATACTTTCAGTTTTTCCCCATACAGTATGTTGTTTGCTGTGGGTTTTTCATATAGCACCTGTAAGTTCATGCAGGAACGCTTACACCCCATAGCTCTCTCAAAGAGAAACACGAAGAAAAAATTAAAACCCAGTCTAATATCCTTCCTTCTGATGGAATTTATGCTGGAGTCTAAATTAGGTCAGATTACTCTTCTGCCCTAGTTCGAATAGGACAGGATTTATAGAGCTTGCAGGGCACCCAGACTCATGCCTGTGCGGTTATGGCTGGCAACTTGGGTGGGTCAGCCAGTGGTTAAACTGATTTCCAAGATCTAACATAAACTCTTAACGCTTCTGGGAGTCTCTGAGTCTTTGACTTGCGCCCTCTGCAGGCAGGTCTGGAATGTGGGCCAATGTTGCACGAAATTTCAGTCCATTCTCCTTTCTTCACTCCAAGTACCTACAAATGGATCAGTGTTTGATGGGCACAAAAAACGTGTGTGTTAGGGGCCACTGATGCTCAGGTTTCAGTTGATCCCCACACAAGCTCCCCTAGACTCAGACCCCTTCACTCCACAAAAGCTTCCCATTAGCTGCACTAGTCTGTTGATATGCTCAAACCGCCACTATTTTGCTGGCACCTTCGAGTGGATTCTCAGCCCAGAGTTGAGTTTCCTGTAAACCAGCACCAGAGCCTCCTTCCTGCTCTCATGATTGTAGTTTTACGGTTTTAATAATCATTAATCATTAGGACTGATGGAATGCACCTCCCTGTCCCGGTTGTACACTGACAGCTGTGACTTAGGATTATAGAAAAACTCTGAGGAGGTTGCATAAGTTGGCTTCCTGCCCCATTTCAGCCCAAGATTATTTCCTCCTTGCTCTATGAGGAAGAGGAAGTTTCTAAAATGGCTTTTCCAACCAACCCTTCATAGATCTGGAGGGATAAGGTGCTTATTGCTTTCATTATTTTCAAATGACTGTAGTCAGATCTTCTGTTTGCCTGAGATATATCTCTGCTCTGATCCATATCCAGTGTTTGCAGAAGATTATTGCTGTGCGGGAGGGTAAAATCCACTGTGCCTCTGAGCTGTCACATGTTCAGCAATGGAATGCACTGGTTCAACTAACTTACTTCTCTTTCTAGTTAACCAGTATTTCTCAAATTTTGTGTGGCTGCTAGATCTTTCAAAATGTTCGTAGTTCCATGATTCTTGAAATATCCCAATTTCCTCACTGAGCTGTGTGTCTGTTGCTTTTGAATGAGTGTCCTGGAGCAATTTGTGAGTACAGGCTGCTTCTAATTCACCACCTTTTGATCACTAAAGAGTTTGAATATTACAGACTAAATCAGTTCCTGGGGGCTGTTGGCATCCCTTTCCCTTCACTCTGTGATGGGCTTCTGCTTTCCTGGTCTTTGGCAAGAGAAAGAAATTTTTCTTCCCTTGTTTGTTTGCTTGTTTATTTCTTTTGGTGGTTTTAGCTCCAAACCTCTGCAGGCCCTAGTGCAGGACACATGGAAAATAAAATGTAAGAATGTGATGTGTTATTTTCTCAAGTCTTGACATACTTAAACAACCTACCTTCTTCTTACCCTGTTTTGGAGTCATATTTTGGTTTTCTTTAGTGTTATGTCCTGGATATTTATTTATGTTAAGAGAATAACCTCATGTGAAAGTGAGTCCATTACACCTTGTTACAGAATTAGCAGCCCCTGGTTTTTCATTTTTTCTTTTTGTATTTTTTTTTTTGCTATAGTAGCATACTTATTATTGAAATTTAGACCTTTATATACCATTATTGTGCAGGCACTACTGATATAGAAGGTGGGGCATGGCAAAGCTAGCTGGGGGAATGTATGCTCAGTCTGTCCATTATTAATTATAAGATACCAGGGCAGCACCAAATGATCCCTGGGGCCCCATATGTGAAACTTCTCATGGGCTCCCATGAGACGTGGGCAACATATAAGGACGCAGATACCATAAGGAGCCCGCTATCATGACTTCTCACAGTAACCCACTGTGCATCTTCTGGATGCAAAATGCACTTTTATTTTTACTTTTATCCTTTCTTCTCTTTGTTCAGCTCAAGTTTGCTCCAAGGAACTAGTTTTTTCCTTACCCCTTCACACCTCACTTTTCAAATAAATTTTTGGCACCATTTTTGGCTTATCTCACCCAATTCTTTGTTCAAGGCAAAAAGGACCTGGAATAAGCTTCATTGGTGAGCTATTTCTAAAAGAACTACCTGACAACACTATCTACCAGATTGTTCTTATGATATTATCTCTTTCACTGATATTTAGGCCTATATATTCACTGTCTACTTGCTATCTCTTAGATATTTAATAAGGATCTCAAACTAAGCAGGTCAAAATAAAATTCTTGTTTTACTTCTAAAAGTATGCTCCTTCTAGAGTGTTCCAAATTTCTGTGGATGTCATGATCATTTTATCATTATCGTATTTTTAAGCCTGTTCCTACAAAATAAGAAATATTCTTGATTATTTTCTCCTCTGTTCATATAATAAAGCCATGGTCTATAACACTAGAGGAAAAAGATCTATCTAGATTATTTTTAAATGTACATGCAGTCTGTCCATTATTATCAACTTCGGTTCTACCACTCTCTACTCTGCCTGAGTTATGAAAGTAATTTCCTTTCTGGTCTCATGCATCCATAACAATATCCCCTTCTAGACCATGTAGTCATATTTTATTCATTTAATTGACAATATACATATTCACCTTTAAAATTATCAGCTGCCGGCTTTGTGAAATTGGAATAAAATCTAAATTTTGTCCATTGATTTCCAAATTCATGTGCACATATCCCTGGCTCTTTTTTTGAACTTCTCATAAAACTCTCTTCTTTATTTACTAAATTCCAGCTTCTATGCCTCTCCCTATTTTGCAAACATGCCAAGCTAATTTACTATTAGGGCACTACCCTATCTGACTGCCTGAGACACTCTTTCTCTAGAACATTGGAACATTGTACAAATGACTCATTCAAATCCTTCAAGTCAAAGTTCCGATATCTTCTAAAAGTTACTTTCTTGACTAACCAGTTGGAAGTAGCCTTCCCTACAACTACCCAATCGTTTTCCTTCTTTTTTTGTGCTAGCATTTGTCACTATCTCCAACTACATTGTGAATGTATTTCTTTGTTTACCTATATACTATAATCTTTCTGTTGTAAGCTCTTATAGGCAGAAAATCTATTGTGCTTCTTCTCAGCTGTATTATTACCTAAAAAGCAAAGTATCATAATTAGTAGGTATAACAAATGCTTATTAAATGAATGGTAAGTAACTGCCAGCTGGGGATTTAGCTCAGTGGTTAGAGTGCCTGCCTAACAAGCATGAGGCCCTGAGTTCGATCACAGCACCAAAAAAAAAAAAAAAAAAAAAAAAAAAAAAAAAAAAAAAAAAAAAAAAAAGATAAGTAACTGCCTCTCTGCATTCTACTCAGCTATAAGTCTATTGAAATACAAAGCTGCCTGATACTTTTTGCTTGATCAACATACTGATACTTGTCATTTAGTTCATGCCAATAAGTTGAGTTGGAAAAAAATGAACTTAAAAAAGAGACTGTAAAAGACAGATGAAGTGGTCCTATGTAGTCTTGTCAATTCATCCATACAGGGTATTCACTTTTCATCTTTCAGTTGAATTTGGGGGTAATTCCTTAGGATAGTATATACGGTACTTGTGCCGGGCCCTTTTGGCCTTCTCAGCCTACTTCCCTCCCTTTCCCATAAAATCTTCACATGTAAAACCTTGCCCTTACTGACCTCATTATATACTTTCATTCTACCAGTTCTAATGTTTCCAACTCTGAAATCTTACCTGCTCCATTTTAAGCTATAGATCACTTCCATGGCTTCCTTTAGTCACATGATATCCCAAAAATATATTAAGATATCCATCTGTCCCAGTAGATGCCAGGAAAATCATTAGCTCTTTATTCCATCTTCAGAATTTAGAGTGGTAGCTAGGTAGGCTTATTTATAGCACTTAACTGTATAACAGTTAAAATAACTTCAAGTGTGCTGAGTTTAGATTTCATAGTTTGGTTTTGTTTTATAATACCTTATTACTCCAAAATGTCACTCACAAACAAATCTGAGTAGGTAAGAATTGGAAGGTGAACAATTTCTTCCCTTTCCCAATATAATACATTTTAGTCTTTATTTACACTTTCAGTGTCTCACATCAGAGAAACAATTGTTCAAATGGGAAGGGGAACAAGAGTGGGGAGAGGGAAAGGAGCGGAGGAATAAGAGAAATAAGGAATAGAAGGAAAAAAATGGAAACAAAGTTTTTGTAAATAAGGAGGGAGGAAGGGGGAACAGGAAAAAAAGAAGCAGCAAGATATATCATGTACAGGTACAAATCCCCCATGATGGATGTTATCTTTATGTGTCTCTAAAATGTACCATTAAAATAAAATTTAAAAAAAAAAGAATCAGAAGGTAATTTTTTTCATCTATTAGACTGCATCCTCTTAAAAGTAGGAAATTATGTCACTATTTTATCTCTAATTCTAGTACTTAAAGAAGTGCCTTATTAAGAAGAAGCACTCAGTAAATATTTGCTGAAAATACAGATTAAAAATTCAACATTAAAAGGTAAACCATTAGTAGTTAATTGAATCAGTAAGTTTGATTTCTGAAATTCACTAAGTGCAAACAATGTGTAAATTTTGTATTTACACTTCACAAATAGTGAAGTATAAACAAATTCACTATTTGTAAAACATAACGAGAGGGGCTGGGGATTTAGCTCAGTGGTTAAAGTGCTTGCCTTGCAAGCACAAGGACCCGAGTTCGATCCCCAGCACCAAAAAAAAAAAAAAAAAAAAAAAAAAAAAAAAAAAAAAAAAAATAATGAGAAAAACACAGAATCATTTTTGTTTAGATTTTGGCCTATGATGTTGATGCCACAAATAGAACCTCCCACCTTTAGAACCATGTTCTAAAATGAACTGAGGTTAGCTGAAATAAGTTTAGAATTTTCAATATGGTATTAAGCTACTTTTGGCAATGTTTCTTTTAGTTCCCCAAGAGACTGAATATTTGCTGAATATCCTTGTACCACTTTCTCTCTACTCTAAAATTTCTACAGCAGAAAGTGCTAGATTGGTTTTGAGTTTTTGATGTGTTACTGTTATTAGCACTTTGGAACCAATTTAGCATCAGGGAAACCAGGACTGGAAGTAATAAACTGAAGCTCATTTTTGAGCAAGATTCAGTTTCACTGAAGTGGCAGCTTCCCCGGGATTCCTAAAGGAAACTCTTTTAAGCAGATCATACATAATCTTATTTCCATTGCTCAATTTAAGTTTTATTTCTAAACTTTTGCTGAGAAGGATTCACAACATCAAATAAACTTTAGATGTCTTGGCCATAAATTTCAATAATTTCAGATCAAATGTAGCTATGTCAAAAGAGACAAAATCACCTGAGAGCATTTACTTGTAGATAAAAAGAAACCAGAACTGAGTCTGAGGAACTGTACTCAAGGTGCCTCAGAGCATGGAAGAATCAAAGAACAGAAATAGGAATAGAAAATGCTTTGAGAAAGTCAGCACAGAAACAGTGCAGAATGCCTGGAACAACTTCTCCTTTTTCAGAGGAGCTCCAGTCTTCACTTTCACCTTGGACACCGTATCCTGGCATCCAGGGCAGACTCTTCAGCTTTCTGGCACACACATTTCGGACCCCTGATATGGACTCACAGGAGACACTACAGAGAGCTCCAGGGCTTTGATTTGATCTTTTGGATCTCCAGCATGCAGACCACCCTTTTGTACTCTTTCACACCTGACTCTGAAGGCGGCCATTGTAAGCCTACTTTACAAATCCTTATATGTTTGTATATCTTGCATTAAAGCTGCTTCTCTAGTAAGCACTGACTGATACAATAGTTTTATGTTCTTTCCTTCGAATTTCTCAAACTTCTTATATTTGGGGGGGGTGCTGCTGAATATCAAATTCATGGCCTTGCACTTGCTAGAGAAGCACTGTACCACTTGTGCTAAATCTCCAACTACTCCTTCAAATAAACTACTTGAGGAAAACCAAAATGTATTCAAGTTCTATATTCTGGGTTCCATAAGTATCATCAAAATATCGATAGAAATGGAGGCAAAGTCATACAGTGTGTATTTGATACAGGGATTAATTTTATATTACTTCATAGGTAACACATAGGTGATACAAATCACCAACCTAAGGCACAAAGATCTTTAGCTTATTTGGCATTCGTCTTCATTCTAGATTTTATTTTTCTCATTTACAAGCCTCACACCCATGCTTCTACTTTTTATCATAAAAAACATCATAGACTGATATCTTAAAATTTAAACAGCAAAGGAGCATATTCAAGTTATTTTTACTATAAGACATTGCTATTTTGTTAAATTAACCACCATTGATTGGTTTCACAGTTATCTCTGAGTTATTATAGTATTGTAGTATTATGACCGATGACTGAAATATTTGGTAGAAAAATCCCTGACCACTTAGGAAAACAAAATACATAAAACATTAAAAATTAAAATCCATTCATCATCAATCAGGTATAATCATGTTGATGCTACCAACAACTCAACAAGTATGAACCAAAAGAATGTTATATTTTAATTATCAGGATCAAATAGTGTTTAAGAAACATGCTATCTATGAACAAACCACAAAATATGTTAAACCTCATAAATAAAATTCTGTGACATTTTCTAATAAAAGTAAGACAAATGTAAATAAAAGGAGAAACATACATGTTCAAGGATGGGATGACTCAAGTAGAGGTATCAAGTCCCTCAAAACTAACTCAAGAGTCAGTCTAATTCCAGTAGTGAAGCAAATAGATGACAAAACTTGGCAAGTTGAGTCTACATTTCTTGTGAGAAAGTTGGAGGCCAAATATTAGGGAAACAAAATACAAATAGTTATTAACAAGATATAATGACTTATTTTAAAGGTTACTATTGCATACACTAGTATGAGGTCCTGACAAAAATAGAGCAAATAGAATAATGTTTAAAAGCAACATAATGGCAGGAGAGGAACGTTTTGCCAAAGGTGAAGAGTGGATTGCAGAAAAGTGAAGAGTGGATGTCTACCTTAGTTATACATATAATTAAAAATACGATTGCAACTTCTTATTTTTTTAACAAAAATATTTTAATTAAACTGCCTATGTAGGAAAAAATACAAAATATTTAGAAAAATAATAGACACAAGTTAAAAAATGGGAGTAGAGAAGGTGTTCTGAAACAAAATATGAGGAAATGATTAGTAAATTTTTCTACATTATAATGAAGAACCTCTATGTCTGAAAAGTTATTAGAGAGAAAATGAAAAGATATACAACATACTTAGAAAAAATATTCGCACCATATCCAGACTGAACAGTGTTCTTATATAAAGTTGTTACTCTCTGTATGAACAAGATAAGAAATTCAAGGGGAGGGCTGGGGATTTAGCTCAGTGGTTAGAGTCCTTGCCTTGCAAGCATAAGGCCCTAAGCTTGATCCCCAGCTCCAAAAAGAAAAGAAAAAAAAAAAAAAAGAAAGAAATCCAAGAGAAAATGATTACATAACCCAGGCAAACATTTAGTTGAAAGCTATTTCTGATCTGCAGTTCTACAAGGCACTTTATAGTTACACATGTGAATTATGTACTAAAAAAATTACATGATTTCAGGCCTCAGAAACTTCCATGCATATAGTTGGAGGAAAAATTAGCACCTTACAAGGAAATAAAGACCTGTCAAAATATATAGAAAAATAAGACTCATAAGATAGTCATTGGAAAGAAGAGACATAAAAATTAGAATCTAAAAATTAAAGATGCTGGAATTATGCAACTCAAAAATAAAATGTTTAAACTGGGTGTGATGGTACTTGTTGATAGTACCAGTTACTCCAGAGGCCGAGGCATGAGTATCACTTAAGATTAGAAGTTTGAGGCCAGCCTGGGCAACACAGCAACATCCTAACTCAAGGAATAAAATAAAATAAGATTTAAATCCCTAGTGGGTATAGCTTAGATGTAAAATGTTCCCCCAAATCTCACGTGTTTGGAAGATGATTGGATTATGGTAGCACTTACTCATCAGTGGACATCCATTGATGCTTTAGTAGCTGACTACACTTTTAGGAGGTGGGACCTAGCTGGATAAGGCAGTTCACTGGGTTTCTTACCTGGAAGGGTATATTTTTGTCCCTGGCTCCTCCCTTTTTTCTCTGCTAGCTTGCCGTGGGGTGAACAGCTGTTCTCAGCCATACCTTTCCACCAGGCCATTTCCATACTGGAGTTAGCCAAACATGGACTGAACCCACTGAAACTGAGAGCCAAAACAAACATCTCCTCCTTTAAATTGAGGGTATCTTGTATTTTGTTCCAACAATGAAGAAGCTAATACACTAATCATTTTTAAGGATTTTTTCCAGAGGCTTTAAAAATGAATAATGCACACACATATAATATTTTAAATCTAGCAATGAAAAATAAATACTTGAAATAAGCCATTCACTCAGACTGCTAAAAGAATGGGATGACTGAAAGGAAATCAAAAGGAAATAAAAAGCAAAGAAAGTGATATATATAGGTAAATGTACAGAAACAAATAATGATTGATCAAAACAGTAATAAATACAGCTGAAGTATTATTTATAAACGTGTTCAAAATTACTCTCTTACTGGAAAATAATTATGTGTTAATATATCTACATAAAAATACAAGAGTATTAATTTATAAATCATTAAAGAAAAACTACAAGAAAAATATAAAGTGATTCTAAATGCAAGAAAAGACAGAAGGAATGATATTTTAAAAAGGTCAATGTTGACAGAAGGGAGAAGACAGCAGAGAAAGCATGCAGAATCTCAAGTGTTTTACCAGGAGTCTTATAAGGACATTAAGTAGTCAGTCAAACACAGTTAAAGCCCATGAGAGTTGGAATTACACAGGTGATTCTCCTGCTGACCCTTCCTCACCTTGACCATTCATAATGGCAAAAGATAACAGTAGACAACATAAAGTCAATCAGGAGAAATATGTGCACTAGTGACCCTGTCTTAGAGAAAGTGTTGGAATAAAGTTGAGAAGGAGTATTTACTTATTTCCCATTTATATTGATACCAGTTGATACAAGGTGACAAATACGGGTTTGAGATGAAACAGATATTTACTGAGTCTTCAATTTTAGAACTGGAGTCCACCAATGTATCTTCTACTAACAAAGTTATGGTCAGTAAAAAAGAATCAAAATATTTTTAAACTGGTCTGCTTTATAAACTGCTGTCATTGCCAAGAAACAGTCTCAGAGCAACTCCTGTTGTGGGAGAAAATAGAGCACCTTCTTCTTGCATGACAGCATTGGTGTCTAAAACTAAAGGAAAGAGGACAAGAAAAGGAAGAGGAAGATGTTTCCCCATTCTCCTACTCATTGTACATTAGGCCGCTTTCCCTTTAGTGTTGCTGGTGTGAGTTGAGAATAATTAATGCTTAGAAGCAAGGTCTCAAGAGTTCAAATTCTGTTCAGCACTAATCTAGGTGGCCATATGCCAAATACTCCCTTATGTTCATCGTGTATGACATTTCGCAATCTAGAGTATTCACTCCACCTGATGTTATTCGGTGCATGAAATGACTAACATGGATAATACTTAGTGTTCTGTAGTAAGCAGTCTGGTTTTTAGTGAGTCATTTATTGTTTCAACCTAATAGTGAGCATCTGAGGATGTGTATTAGGATGTGACCTAAATTTAAATTTATTTTATGTGCATATAGCTTATTTTTATTTTGAAATCACCAATATAAGAGTTGTAATCTAATTACTCAATGGGTCAGGAAGAAAAAGAAATTTAGTTAATAAATAATTTTTTTTTGGCATGGGGAATCGAACTCAGGGCCTTGTGCTTGCTAAGCAAGCACTCTAACCACTGAGCTAAATCCCCAGCCCAATAAATATTTTTTTAAATAATCGAACTCACTTCTCTAGTGCTTTGCTCATCACCTGCTTTATAAAGATATACATCAAAGAGCTCTTTAAAAAAAAAAAAACCTGTGAGGTTCCTCCGCAACACATTTCCACAAAACCAGAAAGATGTGCATATTTTAAAATATTAAACAATTCATTGTTCTAAATGATTTGTGTTACATAGTAACTTAAGTTCCTTTTGCACAATGTTGCAGCTTGTGTCTTGGTGTCCCCACAAAGCCTCATGCAGTCATAAGTGGGGCTTTTCAGAGGTGGCTGGCTCTAGGGTGTATGACACTGGGATTGATTCATGGCACAATGCTAGGATCAAGGGTACTTGGATTAGATGTGTGAGTGCTACCCATTCTAAAGACGGGTAGCCTGGGCAAGGCACAAGGGAGAGAAAGAGCTGTGGTCATCCCTTGCTTGCTTTACTACCTTCTGCCCACCATGAAGCATTTCTCCTCTGCAATGCCTGTCTGCCACTCCACCCTGCCTTGGAGCCAGGCAATTATGAACTGAAATCCTTACAAACTGTGAGCTAAATAAACCTTTCCTCCCTTAACTTGTGGGAGTTGGATATTTTGTCTTATGAAGGAGAAAAGTAACTAAGACAGGTATTATGAGGAATTAATAACATCTTTTAAAACAAACCTTAAACAAAAGATCACTTAACCAGCTTCCGATAATTTGGGTAGCATGTAGTAGCCTATCAGCATGGTAACAGTCCAGTTCATATTCAGTCATTTGTTGTTTACAAACATCAGAAAATTTTACCTTTTTACATCCACTAGGAATTTCTAAAAAACATAACTATAACCACCTTCTCTAGGGATGCTGGCAGGTTCCTTCATTCATCAGGTGTTCCAGACTTTCTGGAATAACTTTCTGTACTGCAGAGACTAATAAAAATTAAAGTCATACTTGTTCTTGTAGCTAAGAGTCGGATCAGAAACAATTTAGTTTCTATCAGTGAAACATATTGCCTCTGACTTCAGTTTGGAAATCAGTTTGAAAAGGAAGATAGTAAGAAAGGTGACCATTTTGTAGGTATTGGCTACAACGAGAAGATTCACCTGTAGAAGACTACAAATTTTGCTGCTATATCTGATAATCCAGATTACAAAAATGGTGATATGCTCCTAAAACTGATGATTATGGTGATAGTTTTCTTTCACCCCAGATTTTATCTACAGTCATTTGTTTTGACAAATTGGCAGTTTGTTTTTTGATCTCCAGCTTCCTGGCTGAATCCGAATAAATAGTTTTATGAGCTGGCATGTTGTGTTGTTGAGTGAACCTCAGAAGCTCAGCCTGGGTACAACTCTCTTGACTCTCCAAATAATTTTGTAAGCTTTTAATTCTGCATATGACATTGTGTATCTGCTTAAACTATCAAGGTTTATTTTTGTTATCCGTAACTAAGCTCTGACTGATGTAGTACTTGGCATAGAATAATTTACAGTCAAAAAGGGTGTCGTTGAAGTGCGTATTGAAGGCACTAATACCGTGAAGCGGGTCACAATAAAGCTTGACAACTAAAAGGTAGGTGAAATCTTAGTCATAATCTGATTCCAAAGAATGCTGCTGGTCGGCAAGTTGTACATTTTTCTTAAGCACATCAACATGGTCCTGGTCCTGGTATGTAACTAGTGTTGAGGAAAATTTCTTCTTTCTGCTCTATACTAAAGCCAGATTCGGCTGGGGATTTAGCTCAGTGGTTAGAGTGCTTGCCTAGCAAGCGCAGGGTCCTGAGTTCAATCCCTGACACCAAAAAAAAAAAAAAAAAAAAGAATAAACCAGATTCAGGAAGGTCAAATATTATATGATTCTATTGATATAAAATATATAGAAAAATAAAATTCCTGAAGGAAGAAAAGGAAGTAATGGTCATTAGGAACAGAGGGAAAGGAGCGTGGCAAATGGAGAGTTATTGCATACAGAAATTCTCTTTGAGGCTATAGAACAATCTGGCAATACCCGTCATGTTTACACAAGGTTATGAATGTCACAAATGCCATTGAGTTGTACTCTTCAAAATAATTAAAATAATAATTTTACGTTATACTTTAGCACAGTGTGAACCTTTTTTTAAAAGTTTAGTATCTCTTTAATTTCTTATTCCAACCATTTCTAGCTAGAAGAGCTCTTGATTTGTGGGTAATTCCACATTTAACCACGTGTGAACAATGCTTCAGTAAGTGATGCCACGTTCTCTCACTAAAATATATCCTGAGAGCTGTGGATGTTGCATTCATTCTATACAGTTATTTTAGGAGTTTCCTATTTGGAGAGTTCAAAGGGCATAACACAAAACATCTTCCAGTACCAGATCCCACACTATAAATTCAGAAAGTAAAGTAATCTGCAGCCCACAAAGTACTTATTATATGAAAATTTATATTTTCAAATTTCAGTTTGAGGACTTTCACCAATCATAACAAATAATGAGTATTATTTATCAGAAAAACAATGGACAGAAAATACTGATCAGTTGCTGCTTTATTGACATGCCTATGATCATACAGATTTTTTGAATCGATGAGTCGTGTCTTTAGATTTATTCAAAGAAATGCTCTTTAAGACCTTTCTGGTAATTTTCAGCTGTCAGTAGTCTTCCATGGAAATTCTGCTTTTATGGGTTGATGACTTACTGTGAGCATTAAAATAAAAGTTACACTGGAATCCAAGAGCTTTAACTTCACTCAATTTCCAATTAAATGTATTTTCCTTTATATTCTACAAATTTGACTGATTTCTTAGTTTCAAGAAATAAGGCAAATTAAACCCGGTTGACTATTGACATGCTTATACCAGCTTATACCATGCTTAAGACAGCTGAGAAACAGGTGGTCTGAAATGCATAGCCCTTTCAATTAATTTAGTGTACTCACTTGAACCTGTTTCTAACAAAGTCTATCCAGTCAGAGGCCCTTGAGTGCAGAGACAGGAAAGCAAAAAGACATATATTTACTGAGTAGAAGACTTTATTCTATGCAAAGGAAGAGACTATCAATGGGTGTAAAATTGGATCTGCTGAATTTGTATTTTTGTATATGTTTTTTCTCTAGCTTTTCTGAAAAGGCCCATAAAGATGCCTTCATTTTACTTTAGTTCCAAAGAAGGCACTCTGTTACATTTGTCCACTGGCTGAAGTCTGCATTCAACTTTATTATGACTGGATGAAAAAGTGTCCTACTTTAAAGACCATGCCCTTGGCTTTTTATTGATATACACTATTTTTGAATCATGAATGTCTTCCATTCTCCATCCATGATAGTCCTAATGTATACTTATAGAGTAGCCAAAACTGTGACAACCTGCATTTAAAGGAAGATTGGAGTTATTTTAGCTTGTGTTTTATGAGAGATGGTGACCCTGAAAAAATATTTTAATTTTATGTTTTGTAATAAGTTAGCATTTCTGAACCCCTAAAGAGCCAATTTGGAAGATCAGATCCCATCGTTTCTCATTTGATGCAATACATAATGAGGCAGGAAATTAGGGCATGGCAAGGTAGGTGGACGATTTGGGTGTGACCTGTCAATCACAGAGACCTGTCCATCATAGCTAGCATACATGCATAGAGCAACTTCAGAGCCCTTCATGTGATGATCCAGGTCTGGTGTGAGAAGATGGATATAAAAGAGGGCAGCCATTGGCCTCGTGGCCACTGTCTTCTTGCTCTTGTAATGGCCTGCTCTGTGTGCAGGGCATTTTTTTTTCTCTTCTTTCTTCCAGAATCCTTCTTCTTCTGGACATTCTTTCACTTCTTTTCATTCTTTTTTTCTTCTTTTATCTTTAATGAATGTTGAAGTTTTATGTTCTTTGGTTGCCCTGTCCAATTCTCTCAATAGGACAAGAGCCTAGAAAGGACCACTGGGCACCCCAGTGTCCAGTAACAATATCAGCATCTGGGTATTTACATTTTAAGGGCCAGAATGTTGGAAAGACATCTTGGAACTGGTGAAACCAAGTTGCTGGCTTCATAGATAAGTAACATGGCTTATGTCTTAGACCAGTGAGCATGAAAACTGCGATATAGATCATAGACAATGGGAAGCAGCACTAGTTTTGAGGAGCTTCCAGAATCCTGCATTGTTTTGATCATAGATAGAAAAAAATGCAGACAAATCATTTTTCTACGACAATCAGCCATATCTTTAGATTCTAATTTGTGCTATTTTCTGCTAGTGTTTATTTAGAGCCTAAATTTAAATGTACATGTGCACTAAGAAATTTGTACTTATTTGATGACAAATATTCTCAATATTTTTTATCTAATGCACTGCTACACTTATCTAGTTTTTTATTTTCTTCTGAGATAAAAACTACCAAGTTTCCTTGTTTAGTGAAAAGCTGGCACTAAAAAAGTATTATAAAAATGTACTGCATTTGACATTTTTCTTTAACTAAAATTAGGCAATTATCTTTTAGAATGCTCATATAAAATGAAAGAGCAATTACCATAGAAACTATGCTATTAAAAAAAAAACTATTTAAAACAGGAGTGGAAACAGATTCTTGTTATTAGCTCATAAGATGGGTTCTCAACTTACATTCAAAATCATTGTCAGTGCTGGTGAGCAGAGAAATACAGAATGAAGAATAAAGAATGAAGTGAGACAAGTTAAGTGCAAGAGCTGTCTTTTAAGAACAGCAAAGAGGACACTTGGAAAGAAAGTACAACAAGGGAAATTTTATTTTATTATCTTACGTAGTTATGGCAATGGCTTGTTTAGCTGTAAGAGTACAAGCCTTTAGTGAGACAGTTCTAGATCTTGTTTGTCTTTAACTTCGCCACTCACAATCTAGTAGGTCTGTAAAAATAAGTGACTGAATGAAAACAACAAATTTCCTTATAAAACAAATGAAGCAGTCTTGGTATGCAAGTTCTACTAGTACTTGTCCTAAAATGAAAAACGAAAATGTAGAAATTGGCTTAAATCTACAAAAATCAAAGTCAAGTGCGTTTAAGTCAGAAAAAATGCTCTATTGAGTTCTACTTTACCAAGATCATCTCCAGGAATTCATTCTTATAGTTGTCCTTCCATGTTTTCATAAAAATTAACTGACACTTTGTTTTATCAAGTTAACTATGCTGTATGCTTATTATAAATTTGGAGTAACGATGATTATATAATCTTGAAATTATTGTGACTGGTTTCTTATCGTCTCACTAGTAGTATGGAAACAAAAATGAATGCTGCATGAAAAAGTCTTATTCCATCTGTTTCCTGAAATCTGGCCTAGAGCCTCAGAGGTACAGATATCCAAAGCAGCCTCCTTAACTGTGTACATCTGAGCCCTCTTCCTCTTACCTTTTCTACCAGGCACATCCAGTCATGGGAACATCCCTATATTCTCATATTTATGTCTGTATGCTTTTGTTTTCACTCTTACTTTTGGATTTGGGAACTTCTCCATTCTTTCTTTGATTAACTTTATTGATGTTATATTAACTTTATAAATTACTACTAATACTAGATGGTAAGGGACTTCTTTCTCAGGGATAACAGAAATTAAAATGAGACAAGAGAACAAATTTACAGGCAGAAGTTTTAAAGAGGGCTTAGGAAGAAGAGCTGGGCTGGGTGGTAGAACTGGTAACGATCAGCTACCTTCTAACAGAGGAAAGAGGCTTTTATGGGTTTGCCGAAGTGGGATAGAGTTTGGTAATTTTCCATTGGGTCACACATATGGAATTTTTAGAGAGCCTTCCTCATGTTTTAATAGGTTTATTCTTTGCGCGAGATACAGATCAGTGGCTATTCTTGTCTTTGGAGACATCATGGTACTTCCCTGCTCCAGCGTCACAGTGCTCCCACTTCTTGCAATGAAAGTAGGGGAGGTAAGGGAAGAGCATGTTTCATATATCGTTGGCAAGGAAGAATAGAATACGAGACATACTTTCACCTTCAGCAGGTACTAATAGGTCAAAGATTAAAGCCGAAGAATTTTCACCTTCAACAAATAAGAGGTCCTGGATTAAGAATCCTCTCCTGTCCCCATGAAGTCCTTGTCTGGCTCATTACTAGTTTAACAGAGTTATGACTTGCTCTTGCTCAGCATCCTCTTGCTGTTCCCCACCCTGCACCGCAGGGCCTGACCTCTTCTGCAGTATCTGAGGCAGTGACATGGAGGGATGACTCAATCTACCCACATGTGATTTAACCAGTGTTCTATGAGCTGAGTCCTTGCTTTTCTTTATGCACTACTTCGCTTTCATTTATTTTCAAAGCTTTTATTTCATGGTAAAAAGTCACAACATAAAATTTATCATTTTAGCCATATTTTAGTATGTGGCTCAGTGACATTAAGTACATTATTGTGTAGTCACTACCATTTCCCATCTCAAGAACATTTCCACCTTTCCAGATTGAACTTCTGTACTTACTAAACAATAACTTCCCTTATTGTTAACTTTTTTGCAGTACAATACATGCAGAAAATCTCACAGATTTACTATCTAAAATTAAGCATAATCATAAAATCACTATAACTATTACTGAGTAAAGCTACAGATTAGTGGGACCCATTTTTCTGAAAAGGGTAGTCTGTGCTTTAAAAAATAACCTCTGTGATTTGCATATACGTGTGTGAGATATATATGTATTTTTTGACTTGGAGTGAGAAGGCCACAGATGTTAGAAATGCTACATCCTTTGACATTTACCTTTCAAATGGATGAATCCTCACTCCTGGAGAAAGACATTCTGAGTTTAAAAATTAGTAAAAGGCTTTCAAAATATGATTTATACACATTTATAATTACAAGTTTACAAAAGAAAGTGATATAAGAGAAGGGAGGGAGGAAAGGTCACTGCTCTTATGTTCAAAAAGAAAAACTAAGCCTCTTGTGGTTAATTTGTATTTGTACTTACAATATCCTGTAGAGCAGAAATCTCTTCACTTGTTCCTTTATCTTTGAGAGCACCTTGGGTTTTGTGATTATTTACAACTCCACATAAAATTTAGGATCACTTTGTCAGTTTTCACTAAAATTTTGCCTAAGATTACAACTTGCCATTTCATTGAAAACACATATTGAACTCACAGATTTCCAATACTAAATTACTTAACAATCTGTATGGCATTTCCCTTTAATTATTTTAGTATTCTTTAATATGTCTCAGTAATTGTTGTATGCATTTTGTGTACTTTTTCTCATAATTATTTTATTGGATTTATGCCCAGATAGTGAAGTCTTTTTCTCTTTTAAACAGCCTTTTGAAATACTGTTTTCTAACTGTTTTTTTTTTTCTGGCTTATAGAAGGAAAACAATTGTTTTGTGTTTCCATTCGTGTTAAAAATTCTATTGTTACTTTTTCTAGTATATCCGATAATCATAACAAGTAAAGATCATTTTGCTTCTTCCCTTCTGATTCTTCTACATTTTCTTTATCTTGCTTTATTCAACAGCTAAAACTTCAAGATGTTATAAAAGTGATTTTTCTCAACCTCAGCTGAGCTATGTGTTAAGACTGGCCAGCATGATTGTGGATATGTCAATTTCTCCCTTAAATTTTCTGTATTTTTTTTTACATAATCTGAGAATTTATAAATTTAGATTAGCTGCATGTTCCCAGTGAAATGAGACTCATTGTTGTGAAACAGTATTTGACTTTTCATATGTAAGTGTGCTCAGGATACAGGCTATGTATCCTACCGATTCTAGATTTCCTCAGAGGGTCTGCTTCTCCAGTCCACTACCTTCTGGCCCTCTGGAGTCCAGATCTAAATATCTCTCAGTAAGAAAATTTCCTATTCAGATGTTTTGTTGGTCTCTACTGGCTCTTTTTGTTTCTTCCTTTTCTCTTTATTCTTTATAAATTTCATTTCTTGTTCTCCTCATATTGGTCTCCTCTACCCTTTCTTCTTGCTTTTGAGGGAATTTTAAGTATTTATGTAACACCCTTTCTACCAGAGCTTCTGTTTGAGTATTTTAATTGGTTGGATGTTGTATGGAAGCAGAATGGTGTTTCAAATGGTTTTTCACTCATTTTAAAGTGAGAGAACCTGGAACTGAATATTATGAGGCAAATACCCTAAATACCAAACAGAAGTATTTTTTTTTTTCTTGAAGCACTGACATCCCTAGAATTTTGCAGTCATTTTATTCAGTACATTTCTGGAACTTTTAAGAAAATTTACCATAAAATGCCAAGGAGTCTGCTCTGTGGGAGCGGTGCGGGGGATGATGGAGTTACTGTCTAATGCAGTGCACTCTGTGACAGATTTGCAAATATTAACTTTGTTGCAGCCCCGTTGTTCATGCCATCTGTAAATGCAGAGCTCCTCTAGCACCTGTCCAGCAGATAACCCTTCGTACTTTCTACCAACTCCTCCTAGCACATTGCAGGTTAAAGTTATATTCTGCCCGTCAACACCTCAAACATTTTTGTTTTGTTTTGTTTGTTTTGCAGTACTAGGGATTGAACCCAGGGCCTTCACACTGACAGAGCTTTTGTAAAATTTTTTTTTTGCTTTGAGACAGAGTCTTGCTAAGTCACTAAGTTACCTGAGCTGGCCTTGATTGCACTCCTTCTGCCACCTTCTTCCAGAGTGCTGAAATTATAGCATGAACCACTATGGCCAGCTTCCAGTGCCTTTTAATCTTTAAAATTTTTACTTCTCTGTCAACCCTTATTCTCTTAGATGTTATTAGTTTTGTTATTTAATTTATTTTTGTATTTTTATTTCAATGAATCCTTAGGAGGAAATGTGCATGCTCAAATTTCCTTCTTGAACCTGCATGCTATTTTGAAATATTTCTAGTCATAAAATTGTAAAGTTAACCCCTAAAAATATCAGGCAAGGTGAAGGTCATTGTTCCTATGCCCAATCATTAGTTTAATGTTCTCTGCCTGAATGTGCAGCCATCTTTCTTATTTAGGGCCTTCATTCACACCTTGGCATTTTACAATGAGAACAGTAACTCTTAACAGAAACTGGAACATAAGATTCTATTCTACAAAATGTATGTGGCCGAACTTCTTGACGATTGTTTTGCTATATTGTCAGATAAATCCTTAAGAGAGCTCAATGGGCAGTCGGGGCCTTCAGAAGCATGTTCTGGAAAGTGTGGAAGAGAGGCCTTGAATAGGTCATCAAACTCTACGATCCAGAGTGATGCATGATCCTGTCAGCAAATTGGCAACAAAGAAAGAGTAAAGCTATGAACTTTGAGTAGGTTACACTTGGAGAACAAATCTTACCTCTGACATTTGTTTGAGCAAATAACCTCAAGAGTTTCTATTTCCCCATTTCCGTGAATAAAGAGAGGATAACTAACCTGTCCAAACCAAGTATAATTTGTATAAGTATCATGACCACGAAATGCCCTTAACATTCAAACTGAGGCATCTGAAAAACTGAGACTCTTTTTCTTTATGACAATAATCATGCTTGTCTTGGATCCAGATGCTATGTCCCAGGCTCCATTGTAAATGCTTTTCCTTTGCCTATTAATTTAGTTAATCCCCACAGAAACTCTAAAAGGGCTATATTAATTTGATCTACATTATGGCAAAAAAAAAAAAAGCCAAAGGAACAATGCACAGAAAGATTGAGTCACTTGGCTATGGGCACATAGCGGGAGGGGTGACACAGCAGGGATCCCAAAATGAAGCTCTAGATTTCTCAGCCTCTGCCTTGCGTGGCCTCTGAAGTCACTCCACAGGAGTCCTGGGAAAAGGGCAGAATGACCACTATTCAATCTTAAGTAATACAGTTCAATATGAAAACTAAGATTTCACTATGCAATTATTGGTGAAGTCCTTAACTAGAACATTTGAAACTCCTCTCTTTTGGATATACTGTAGTTTTCACATTGATAGGAGAGAAGAAAGAGGAAAGCAAATGAGTGACGTAGGCTCTGGGCCAGTACTACCTCAAGTGAGGTCCATGGACCAGCAGCATCAACATCACCTGAGATCATCTTAGAAACGCACATTCTTAGAAGCCACCCCCAGATCTGCTGAATGGGAATCTGTGTAGGTTAATCCCAGATTTAGTGTATCACAAGCTCTCTGGGCAACTCTTGTTATGAGGCACTGGAGTATCTGAGAACTTTAAAGTTAGTAACTATTCCATGTTTATTATAGGAATCTTACTTCTGACTTATGTAAATACAATCTCACCCATTTTACCAGTGAAGTCTTTCTCATGTGTCACTACCCAGAAATTCTTCATCTGTCCACAGTTAAGTGGAATTCTCATTTTTATGGGCAATTTCATCTCATTGTTATAAGCTTTGTATTTGTTTATTTTCTGAAACAGAGAGGGAATATATCAAGGAGTTGAATGAGAAAATGGAATAAAATATCTGGGACTGAAAATGACAGAGCCTTGTTAAACAGTGTACATATGGAACATATGTGGTCCCCCAGAACCTGCTGTCAGGTCTTGGCTGATGGAACTTCCCCACATCTCATCTGATTCCCCAAGTAATAATTTGTATGCATTATGCCGGGCATGGTAGCACACACCTATAATCCTAGCATTCGGGAGGCAGAAGCAGGAAGATTGCCATGAGTTTAAGGCCAGGCTGGGCTCCATAGTGACTTCAAGACCAGACTGGACTACACAGAGAGACCCTGTCTCAAAACAAACAAACAAACTTTGAATTGCAGAAAGGTAGACTTTTGGATTAACCAGATTTTAACTAGAGTAATTTTTTTTAAATATGTTTTAAGATTTCCCCCTCTGTGTCTGCTTCTTTAGGATCCCTGCATGTGGAGTTAAAGGTTCAGTTGGGTGTCTGTGTTGCTGAATGGCAGTTAATGTGCACAAAGAACAGAATATTTCTCGTTTTGGCTTACCTTTATAAGCATCAAACCTCAAAGAATAAATAAAACTTTAGCAGTAAAACGAACTAAGTCTAGAGTTGCATTAAGAAAAAAAAAAAAAGCAGTGTTTACAATTCAAGGGGATAGAGTCCATGTTTTCCTGCAGATAACTGAGCCAGGAGAAAGCAACCAAGGGTCTAATCATGATGACCAAGAAATAATTAAGGTCTATAGCAGGCGGCATCCTATGTTCTCCAAAAACTTGCTTTCAGTATCTGTATCCTCAAATCACAGTGAGTGACAGTGATTTTACATCGAGGGTTTATTGAGAGCAATATCCTCTAAGCACGGCACACACACCACAATCCCATGAAGAAAGTAATATTGCTATCCCATATTTTAGTTTAGGAAACTGAAGCTACAAACACTGACAACTTACCCAAGGGCACAAAACTCGTAATTGTCCATCTAGTATTTGTATCTTTCTGGTTCGATTTCAGAACCTTCATGAGGGGCTGGGGATTTAGCTCAGTGATTAGAGTGCTTGCCTTGCAAGCACAAGGTCCTGAGTTCGATCCCCGGCACCACAAAAAAAAAAAACAAAAAAAACAAAAAAAAACCCCAAACAAACAAATCAGAACCCTCATGAACTAACACATTGCATGTGCCCTTGTTCCTCAGTGGTGATCTCAGAATTCAGATAGCCTTTGGGGAAGTTCGGAATCATTTTAAACCAGCGTTTCTCAAGATTTATCCTGCACATGAATCATTTAGGATCTTTAAATGCAGATTCTGTTCAATCGATCCAGAGTGAGGTCCAAGGATCTGCATTCTAACAGGCACCCTCCTGCTGCTGCTGCTGCTGCTGCTGCTGCTGCTGCTGCTGCCAAAGGCCTGTGCTTTGCGGAAGAGACCAGGCTTTAACCATCAATAAATTCTGTAAAGTCCAGCTGCAGTCTAGCAGGTAGCATCTACAGCTACTTGCTTTGATTAGCTGGACACTTCCAGACACCATGAATTACCCTTCAGGGGTCAGCTCACTTAATTAATGAGCTTCATAAACTGTTTCGTCAATTTACACACAGTGGATGGAATTACAACAACAAAAAAAATCTCTTTGTCTCTCTTTGATTTCTTTCATGCTCCAGATCAGGCTGTGAAATAGGTAATTCATGCTGGAAGTTACAGATTACACGTTTATTTAGCTAACTGACTGCAATAATAAGACTCCACAGGGGAGCAAATTGAGTTTTTTGGTCTCTAGAATGCTGAAAATCTGTCCAAATGTAGCAATTATGCGGGTTTCAGTGGTCACCTTGTGCAACCCCAGGTAGAAAAGCCATCAATCTTCATGATATTAAATGTGAATGTAGCTGGTGACCTATTGGTGTTCTTTACAAAGTTGTTTAGCTCTTCCACATTTTTCTTTCCGAGCTTGCAGGAGAAAGAAGAACTGTGTAATTAATTTAATAAACTGCACACATATCAGAGATCCCTTGACACCCCTGATTACTTCCTTCCCCCTTTGCGGAATGCAGGATGAAGACAGCGTTGTCTCTTCAGCCATCCTGGCAGCTGCTGCTGTGAATTCATTCTGCTAATCCCTAATAGCATTTATTTTGTGCTGATTCAGCGGAGCAAAGGAAACCTATGCGTATTAGCTGATTTTTGAGAAAGAGAGATCTGCCATGATCTCTTCAGGCAAAGTTCTGGAGGTGGTACAGCTGAATAGATGGTAACAGTAATGTCTTTGCTTTCAACATAAACAGCACATGAAAGAGAAGGAAGAGGAGAAGGAAAAGGCATGTCTCTGGAGTGAAGGCTAGAAATGAGGCACTTTAGGCATCTCTGTTAGGTTTATAAAACATGGCACGGTTGTATTTGTTAAAATTAATACAAAATCGGGTGCAGACCCTCTGATGGGCTAGTGCATGGGTGGACTTTGAAGCATAAATGGAATTAGCTCACTAGCTGCAAGGCCTTATTTTGCCATTACCATTCTGCCACTCACTATATCAGCTGAATACATTTTCTCTGATTATTTTATCATTTCACGAGTCCTTGTCTTCAATAGATTTTTCAGGCCATCACCACCTGTGTCTCTCAGAATGGCTTTCTGTGACTCTAGAGACATTTTAGAAGTTTGTATTGTTTCAGGCTTCATTACTTTCTTTTCATGTAATTTATCCTGCTCATTTTTACACTTTGCTTTTTTCCTCAACTTTCTTCCACAAGCCTAGTAATAAAAGGGAAACCATCTCACGTACTCCTAAAAATGAACTTAGCTGAGCTTAGTTGAACTTAGTTTAATTGGGTAGCTTCTGTTGTTTCCACACTCCATCTTACATGCAACAGGGTGTGTCCAGTGCTCGCTTTGGCAGCACATGTACCAACAAAGTGTGTTCTACCTTCTACTTTTCTCCCACTACATCGATATATGTGGTCCGCAATATGAGAAAGGCACCAAGTATCTCCAACTCTTTATGTGCAGCATCACATTTAGCTTGTTTACATCAGATTTGCTGTGTCACTTACTTACACTGATCGTTTTCCACATATTCCCTGGGGGATCTCGACCGGGTCTTCTCAGTATGCCCCCACGAATGGAATTGGGCAGACTTTCCCACCACAGAATTGTATCAATTTATATTTCCATTAGTAATGCAAGAGGCATCATATTTTCTTTCAATGATGATAGTGTTTGATATCAATTCAGTTGTCTAAATCTTTACTAGTCTGTAAGGATATAAAATAGTATTTTTGTAATAATATTAGTCTATTGCTTTTACTTTATAATCCATATTAACTTCTGATTGAAATTTAATAAAAATACAGGAAAAATAGATGAGTGCATGTCTTAATAGATTTTTACAGAGAGAATACACTGGACAACCAATCCAGGTACACAAAGCTCAGCCCTTCTCTAATTGCTGCTAACTTTGAGTCTCCTCTTACTTATTGGCCATTTGGTTTCCTTATAGTATATATTCTCAGCCATTTTTCTATTCAGCTCTTTGACTTCATTTTTCTGCCATGGAGTTTTTGCATTCTAGATGATAGTCATTTATTTTTAAAAATTTTATTATTTTAATTTTTTTAATTGATACAAAAATTGTACATTTTATAAGAGGATTCTGTGATGTTTTGATACATGTAGTACATTGTGTAATGTTTAAATCAGGTTAAACATATTTATTTTCTTAAACGTTTAAAATGAAAACACTGAAAATCTTTTCTTCTACTTTTCTAAACTTTACAGTACATTATTTGTATCTATAGTTGCCCTGAGGTAAAATAGCACATCAGAATTACATGCTCCTCTCTAGCTGTAACTTAGTACCCATCCATTAACCTTTCCTCATGCCTTACTCCTACTCTCCTAAGCTTCTGAAAACCAGCATTCTAACTCCCATCTGCTATGAGACCAACTTTTTAGATTCTGCATATGATTGAGATCCTATGGCACTTGCCTTTCTGTGCCTACCTTATTTTACTTAATGTAATGATATCCAGTAGCATGTATACCAGAGACGGTGAACCTTTTAGAGACTAAGTACCCAAACCATAACCCAAAATCCACTTATTTACTGCAAAGTGCCAGCACTGCAGTTAAACCTGAATATAGTACTGAGGTTTTAGTTTAGAAACAACAGCTGGCACATTAATATCATTCGTTTTAAAAGAAGAACACAATAACAGACCCTTCAATGATACAAACAGCTTTTTATTGAGAGGCCAAAGTTTGCATTTACATGCTTTTGCATAACTAATATGATCTTCACTGTTGTATGCATGTGGATAATTTGTCAAACCTTGGGTGATACTTTGTTAGTTTGAGAGCAACACATGAAGTAATCAGGCCATCTGTTAATCTGTTTCTTGTATCAGATTTGATGTAATTCAAATCTGAAAGTAAGCATGAGACGCTCCAAGCAAAGTAAAAGCAAAGTAATCCCAAGTGCTTTCACTGATTTAAAATTATTGGGCAGAGAATACCTCACTTTAATGATTTCATTTTCAGAACTAGCCACTGTGCTGTCCTTTGTCATCCCTTCACACTCTATCTTCTCTATCTTCTCAAGTGTTGCACGCAGGCCATAAAATTAATTTTTCCAGATAGAACTTTCTTGAAATTCCAATAGCTCCATTTCCAGATTTCCAAAATCTAACCAGTGTAAAAAGGAAAGATCAAGTTCTTCATATTTGGCTTCATCTGAAGAAGTAAAAAAACAAACAAACAAACACAGGGTTGTCACCATCTTATGGAAATGTGAAATTCTGTTACTAAAATTCTCCTTTGCAGCTGCTAGAAAGTTACAAAATTCTTGTAGAGTTCCTGGTGGCTTATAGGATTATCTGCAAATGTAGAGTTTTTTAAAGGAATTTTTAGATTTGGAAACTTTCAGCTGCCCACTTTCAAGGCCTCTTTCAAAAACCTGCAGTTTTCTTTCAAATGTTTTGATATCACTAAACATTCTTTCTGCTGATTTCTCTACACCTTGTAGTTTTTTGCTCAGTACATTGAAGTATAATGTAAAATCTGTAAAAAAATGTAGTGTTAAATCTGTTAAAAAGAAAAAAAAAAACAGAGAGAGAAAGAATGTTAAACCAGGCCATACCAATAAACTGTGGATATTCCTGCCCTTTTTTCATTCATAAACAGGCTAATTTCATCCAAGCAGGCTACAAATCTCTCTTTGACTCATTCTCTGGTCAGCCATTGTACATTATTGTACATAAGTAAAACATTATACTATGGTTAAATTCATCAAGGAGTGCTTGAAACTGTCAAAAATTAAAAGCACAAACCATGATGTAATTCACCATTTTTGTGACAATGTTGAGGATATTGTTTAATTTTTTGCTGTTTTCCCTGATACAAAATGCTTCTTGATGTATAATACAATAAAACTGAACGACTGGGTGTTTTGCTTCTTTAACAAAGAACTATATGAAACCAGATGTTGCTCTCACTATACAAGGTGCCCAGCCACTAGTAATTGAAACCACTTTTTCTGGTCTTATTCCTTATGACAAAACAAAACAAACAAACAAACAAACAAAAACTCCATCACAGCATTGTAGATATCTATACCTTGTGTTCTTCTGGGCAATGATTCTAATTTCACTGGCCCTTCTCTCATGATGTCACCAAGAGGATAACACAAAATGACTGATAGCTTTGTGTGTTTATTTATATCTATGCTTTCATTTAAGCTCATGGACTAACAGGCTGTCTTTTGTAAACCAGTGGTGAGCTGCTGGCTACCGTCACTTGCCATGTGAAGGACTCGATCTTTAACAGTATTTCTGCTAAGCGGCATCTCAGAGATGTGTTATAGAATTTTACCCTTGTTTGAGAAATCATGAAAAAGGGAATTACTCTCAGGTAACATGGCTATTTTGATTAAAAAAAAAAATCAGAAAAGGGCTTACCGTGTTTTGCTCTGCACAGTGAAACTTGAAAGCTGGCAGCTGGCAGATGATTTTTTTTAGAAATATAGTTGCAAAAACTAAGATTCTGGGAATGATATTTCCTCAGTTTCCTTCAAGAAACTCTTTCCTTTCAGTTTCACTAAACTTGGCCACAGTTTTGTAACTGGTGTCAAAGTGCCCTCTGACACCCGATGTATGACACACAACATTTTCACTACACAGAATACATAATGACACTTTTCCATTGCATTCAAATACTCCAAATGACTCTGTCCAGGCCTCCTGCAATAATCTTCCACTATCTGTTTTCAGTTTTTCTTTTTTGTTGTACTCATTATTTGGTGTTTAAGATTTGCACTCTACAAACACACACACAGAGTACACACCCACACATACACATACACTCACACATGTAGAAGGTAACCAATATAAATCTATCCGTATACCCAAAACAGCTAAAACCATTAACACTAAAGAATTGGATATTCCCTGAATCAACAGTCTACAGCAGTGATTCTCAGCTGGAGCTCCTCTAGAATTTGCTTACCACCAGCACAAGGGGACAATGTTCCACTGACCACCAGGTTTTGACCTTCGCTGAAAAAGGCATCAGAGTGAATTTTCAACCTTTTGGGGGCTTTTGCTAAAATCACAGCCAGTCCAAGCAAATAAATATATCGTTGCTCTTATTTTCACAAATTATTCACAAACAACTAAACATGATGCTGCCGATTCAAATATGCCAGAGGGACAGAACAACATTAACGGAATCTCAGTCTCTTAATTAGAGCACCTCTTTGCTAAATCTTAGATACTAAATTTTAGGTTTTTTGTAGCAAAAAGCTAAAATTTTGTGTCAATGAAAACAAATTTATTAAAACGTACAGCAAGCAAATGTATACATCCTTGTCAATGAGCTGACTGGCCATGTGACAGCTCGGAGGAATCAGGGCTGATGATTGCAGCTCATGATGTCATTGCCTGGTGCCATTATTCTTTTCTGAGCATGTGTGCGGCCTCTGTGTGTGCTATTATCTGATGCTCTGCTGCCGGGGTGATGCTGGGGCAACTTGACTGGCATGCCCACAGAGAAGGCTCTTTGAGTCCGCTGCAGCACACAAGCTGTAAGTTTCACCACCGCTGATCTAGACTGCTGCAAATGACAGGATTTCATTCTTTTTTACAGGTGAATAGTATTTCATTGTATGTTTGCATCACTTTTTTTAATTATTCATTTAAGAAGTTACAAATATGACCTACTGATCTTCCTTGGGTATTTAGATATTTCTAATAACAGTAGTTCTTCTGTATTTATGGTTTCCATACTTGCAGATTCAACCAAACTTAGATCAAAAATATTAAGAAAATGTTGTATCTTTATGGGCTTATTTCCTTGTCATTATTCTCTAAACAATACAGTATGACAACCACAATATTTACATAGCATTACATTTTGTATTGTAAATAATCTAGATTATCTAAAGTACGCAAGAGAATCTGCATAGGTTATATGCAAATACTATACCATTTTGTATAAGGAAATTGAGCATCCACAGTTCTTGGTATCTATCAAGGGTTCTAGAGTTAGTGTTCCACACATACCAAGGGTTTATAAATATTTATAATAATAATTGAACATAATTCCTACAAATATTTAGATTATAATAAATGTGATAAAATTATATAATATAGTTAGAAACTGTCAAGCCACCACCATTTTTTCCACTCCATGATCTATCTAAAAGAGTGTATCTTCCCAAAGAACCCTAATTTGAGATAATATAAAAATATTGGAGAAAAGAGATACTTTCATTTTTTTAATCTATGAGTTAAAGACTATTATGAAATTTTATTTACTTTAAGTGCATGTCATCTTACATATAAGTACTCTTCGGAACTGCTATATTTAACGGATAGAATAAGAACGATTTAAATTAATATTTTCTGCCTGTATAAATATTTGCTAAACCATTTAGAATAATGTTGTTTAATTAAATTAAATATATCTCCTTAAAATATTAGTGGTGCTTTCCTTTGATTATTACCAGTTTTTTACTAAATAACACAAAAAAACTGAGTGCAAATATCAAATATTTTTGCTCAAATTCCACTTTTTCCAATCAAAGGGGTGACACTTGGGACATTTAAATATATTTAAGCCTGCACACTACCAGATACATTTCAATCAGAGAATACAATTATACAGTCAACTGAATAATTTCTGTGTGTCCAATGTATTTTTCTGTAGGACGTTTATTACCTCTGTAAGATAGGGAAGTGTTTAGCATTTCATCACAGCTATAATTTGGAGGCAGAGTGTTCACGGAAAACATCAGTGGACATCAGTGGATGCGGTCTGGGCTTAGACAAAAGATTGACAGGTAGCATGCTGCTCATTTTCTCAACATCCTGTGGCGAGGAGTCTTTGATCTGGGGCATAGCTGGATATGGGCGGGACCATGCTCCATTCAAGGGACTTGTGCTTTCCTTTTCCACAGAACAAGCATGACAACAACTTTCCACCTTGTATTTGGGTGTTAAGCGGCCTGAGATCAGGCATTAGTAGTCTAGTAGTGATAAAAATTGCCAGACTCCAAGCACAGGATGGAAGATGTGAAGAATCTCACTCTGTGGAATTCGAGTCTGGGCATAGTCCTTCCTTTTGTTAAGGCAGTGTAGAGCAAACTTGGTATGTTAACAGCCAATCAAAGGAAAAATTGTTCTCTTAATTACAATCGTCTAGAGGAGAACATGAATGGAAAAAAGGCAAAGCAACTATTCTCTTTGTGAACACCTCCTCAACCCTATTACATCATCTATTCCTATAAGAACCCTGTGAAGTAAGTACTGATTGTCTTTTGAAACTAAAAAAGGAGAATTAGTAAGGTTAACTAAGTGACTCAAATTATCATTGCTCATAAAAGGCAGTTGTCTGAATCCAAACCTTTGCTATTGGAAAAACTGTCTGCAGTTTCCTTCAGAATGACCACATACACAAAGTAGTTTGCCTTTACGACAATTGTACAAAATATTTGTATCATTGATTTAGTGTTTTCTGCAGACCCAAGACAATATGTCAGTTATAATTTCTTTCCAACCCCATATGATCTTTTACTTCAGTGTATTTGCTTGAGTTCTAATTAAACCAAATACAAATGTCTACAAACATTTTAAATTAGTGGAATTAATTTTTAAAGTGTAAGTCAAAAATCAGCAATATATAAATGATGAAAGAGGAATTACTCTAACAAAGATCTGCTTCTCTTCCTCAAATATGAGGTTTCCCTGGATAATTTTTGGAATACTGATGCTTTACGGACCATGAAAATTAGCCTCATCCTTAGTCAGGAACTTTGCTATAGAATACAAATGATCATGTCTAGCTCTGAGCTTTCTGCTTTTCCAGAAACTCTGTTTCAGATAGAAAGGCCATGCCTGCAGGGGCCAGGGTGGTGACTCACAGTCTACTGAGCTGCTTCAGTGGCAAGTAGAGGACAATATTTTGTGGAAAACTTCAACTCGCAAAATGGGAAAATCACCTCATTACCCTCAGATGCCTGTTATTCCAACTCAATTGTATTGTGTACAAATGTTTGTGTCATAGAAATCATTCTTTCTCTACATCAGGTTGAAAGTTTAACTAGCCTCTCCCTTGCAATAAACTTTTGAAATCACATGAATTTGCAGTGAATACATTTGTCTTTCTGATCTACTAATAGCTCATTTATTATCCAATGAACTTAAAAAATATTTTGTTGCTGTTTTTAATAGTGTAGGTAACCAAGGCACTGACGTTAGTTGGTGAATTTCATAATGGAGTAGAATCTATGAAGACTCAAAGGCTGATAAAGCTTCTCTGGAAGAGGAGAATAAGCAGGTCAGCAAGAGGCAAAAATCAAAATAGAAAATGCAGTCACTGAATAAATTTACCTCTTTGCAATTGTGTTTCTGTAAAGTGGTAAATGCAGCTGTTTTTTGGCCTTGATAAGGAGGACCGTACATGTGCTTATAGCTTTTGCTACATTAATGGATTTTACTTCCTGAATTTGTCCTAGAACCAAAGGCAAAAATACATGTTGGGTTTGTTTTTACAGTTTGAAGGTTTAGTTAAAATGAATTGGATGATACCAGTATTGTTTTGGCTCCAATGTATTGTACAAAAACACAAAAAATTTCAGTCCTATAAATTCAGGGCTTTAATCAGTTGGTCATGTCAGAGATTCTAAAGCCATCCATCATCTCTCTATGGGCTCCTTTAGCCATTACAACCGTGTGATCATCTCATCTTTAAAACAACATCAAAAGCAGCAGTAGCACCAACAATCCATTGACTTGTGAGTTTCACCCAAGAATTACCCAGTTTCTTTTTTCACAGTCAAACAAGCTATCTCTTGACTCAACCTGTGCATCACTAGCTTCTCCCTGGATCTCAAAACTTGGCTTTTCTTAGTAGCCAGGTCCGTTTCTCCCCTTTCACACAAGAGTAGAGATTGCTGAATCAGTAAGTCCATGGCGTCCCTTGAGATTTCAGATTTTTTGGGTCATGAAGTCAGGGTAGCATTATTCATGAAAGAGAGAGCACAATAAATTCAGCCAAGAAGTCTAACTTAGTCAAGGACTTGATGGTGGAATCTAGACATGGCAGGATTTCTCTGAGAAGAAGCAATGAAAAGGCAACCTAGGGCCCAATTGTGAAAATTTCTCCATACTTCACAAGAGAAACTCACCCACACTAATGGAAGCAAGAAATAAGAATAAACACAGAATTTTGTAGTGCTCGTAGCCTTGAGTCTGTGGTAATTTCAGGAATCCCAGAGGTAACTTTAGGGTTTGGTCTTCCCGGGTCCATCGGGTTTCTGCAATCCCATCTCCTGTCAATAACGTTCAAGTCAGGGGCTCTGTTGGGATCATCCCCTGGACATTTTATTTTCTCCCTGCTGTGGTTTGGATGTTGAATGTCCCTGAAACATTCATGTATGAAGCCTTGCTGCTCAAGGTAGTGTATTGGGAGGTCCTATCGCCCCTTAAAAGGCAGGACCTACTGACGAGTAGGTCATTGGGGCATACCCTCAAAGGGGACTGTGGGACCCAGCTCTCCCTTTTCCATTTACTCCAGCTCCAGATGTGACCATTGGCTCGTACTGCCTTCCTGCCATGGTGGGTTGCCATATACCGCTCTTGCCAGATGCCAAACCAATGGGAGCTGTACGATGTTGCACTTTGAACTTCTCAAATCCATCTTCACTTCATAAATAGCCCTGTCAGGTATTTTATTATAGCTCTGAAAAGCTAATATAGTACACAGTAAATTTATTTATAATTTCTTCATAAATACTTGAAGAAACCCTTCACAGAAATTTCTTTCAGTTGTTCAAATGAATCTCCAATTTGCTGCACATTTTTCCATGAATATATTATAGGTTATTTCAATACAATTTTCCAAACATAATAATGTGAATAAGCCACCAACAGAGGAATATTTTACAAATTCTGTTTAGGGTAATGTCCACATTGTTCAGTATTTTTCCCCTAATCTTTATGATGAGGAAAAGGAACTATGAGGTGTCATCTTATTCGAGGAAAGTAAATAAGGTACCTGCCTTAGCTAGTTTTTGCTTACACAGTAAGTGCCAAAAATGAACTCTTGTCTGGAGGGGAAAGTTTATGCTATAATCATTTCTGTTTCTGTTTCCTCTATATCTACTTATCCAATGTATTGCTGCCTCTCTTAAATTTCGAAGTAGAGATTTATCTGGCTCTATGACATCCAAAGAAATGCACATAGAGTAATTTCTCAAACAAGGCCCAACCTCACTCTATCGGGAAAACTAAGCATGTGAAATCACTATGTAAACCATGACTACATTGGAGCTGGACAAAACTGCTAAAAACAAAATTTTCAATCCTTTGAAAATTTGCCCAAGGCATGAAATAAGCTGAGGCACATATATTCATGAAGTTACTGGACTTCTGATAAGAACAGAGCATCCCCACCCTGCTCTATCCTCGATCTCCACACTTCTGTCAGTGTGGTATTTCAGCCGGAGCAGAGATTAATGCTTTTATGAAACAAGCCCCTTGGGCATGATTTGGCCCTTCTGTCACGTACAGTAACACCAACCCTAATTTCCTATGAATTAGGAAAAGGGCCTTCACCAGACACTGTATCCGCCAGAGCACTGATCTTAGATTTAGCTTCCAGAACTGAGAGAAATATATTTCTGTTCTTCATGAGCCCCACAATCTATAGCATTTTGGTATAGAACACCTAACAGAGTAGGACACCAAATGAATCTGAAGAAAAGATATCAATAACATAGGCATATTCAAAAGATTATAAATTAATAGACATTAATTTTAAAAGATTATAGAAATTTACTAATTTTTAAAACCATTATGGACTGGAACTTCAAGAATAACACTATCCAATATAATGTTCTGCAGTAATGAAAATAGATTGCTCTGCAGTCTATTATGTTGGCTTCTATTCCCATCTGACTTTTAAGTACTTAAATTGCAGCAAGTAAGACTGAAAAACTGAAATTTTATTCTGCTTCATTTTAAAATCCATTCATTAATTAAGATAAAATAGTTATATTTAGCTAGTTGCTACCTTATGGGACAGTACAAGTCTGGAAAAAGTTCAAATATATATCATAATTTACTTTATGGAAAATGGTCAATTCAAAACAAGAGGGATGAATGGATAATTATCTCTACCTAGAGAATATCTTTTCTATGATTTCCAAATCAAGAAACACAAATTAAGGTAATGTGATACTATGTTCACCCAATTACATTGGCAAAAGGGAAAATAATACCTATTATTAACCAAATGATCTGCAATTGGACAAAGGAATGTGGAAACTTGATTTTTAATACATTACTAACTCCCAACTATTTGAGAATCTGGTTTCTGGGAGGAAATTTACTATACATAGGAAATAATTTAAAATTATGTTTATAGTTGATTTGGAAATTATACTTTAGGAAATTACCCTAAAGTAATTAAAAATGGGTATTCTTATGACTTCTGTGTACATTCTCCAAACTCCATGTGTTGAAATTTAAATCTCCATTGTGGTGTTATCTGACAAGTGGGCCCTTTCAGGAAGTGACTAATCCTTATTGGATTAATGCTTTATGAAATGGCTGGAGGGAAATAGCTTATGCCTTTTTAGATTTTCTACTCTCTTGATATGTGAAAACATAGTATTAAGCTTCTCTTCTGACCATTTGTCCCTTCTGCCCTGTGAGGAGACTAAGATGGTGCCATTTATGAGAAACAGGCCTCCCCACATGCCAACATGCCAGAACTTGGTCTAGAACTTTTCAGCCTTCAAAACTGTGAGAAAAATTAATTTCTTTGTTCAGAAATTACCCATTCACAAATATTGTGTTACAATAGCACAAGCTGAGTAAGAGAAATAAACACAGTAGTGTGGATTCGCATGACAAAACACTGGTGGTAAATTAAATATTTAAGAATAGAGTGACAGTGAAATAAACTACACCATTGTATAGGTAAAAGTATACTGCATATTAATATTTATAGAACCTAAAATGTTTACTGTTACTACACATTAGAATACACTGCTAATATTATATTTTTATATCTCCATATCTATATCTGACTCTGTAGCTAGAAGCACATAAATCATTGAAGCGCAAATGTCAGCTCTGGGTGATGAAATTATGGACATATCAATTAGAGATCTCTGTTGGCAAGCACACAAAACAATTCCAGTTACGTCAAGCAAGCACTGTTTACTTACAAACACTGAAAAAAATAGATTAACATCGAAAAAAAGTAGTAAGTAGAATAATTACATGTTGACTCTGAGTAGAGCATCAGGGACAAAGACAAAATGGGCCAGAATGTGTCACTGCTGATGCACAAGTGAATGGGAGAGTTAGATGCCGTTCATTTGTACAGCTCCGGGACAGCTTTATAAAGTGGGAGGCCTCCTCGTGGTCCATACATTAAACCCTCACTGGATGGACTCTGACACAGTCTAGGGGATATTGTGGAAGAGTCCAAGTAGCAAGAGACATGATGCAGGGGAGAGTTCAGGGACCATGTCCGTAACTATGTTCCCAACTATATAGAAGTATTCCAATATGTTAGCAGCCCGTACAGCTGTACTAATGGAAATGAGTTATCATCCTTGTTTGTATTTTTAGCTATGAATCTCACATTTTACCATTTCTCTTCTTCATGAAGTCTCTGTTCTGTTTATTTTCTTGTTAGAAACATATCTCTACTATTTTTAAAGCGAAAATGAGATATGTGGATTAGGAAATCAAAGGAAAACCTGAATAAACCATCTAGTTGAGACTTAACTTGCTGCACTTGCCTTCATTGGACTTAAAATCACCAGCTCTAGGTGTCACATAGCCAAAGAAATAGTGTCTCCCCAGCTTTGTTGTAGGTAACTCTCCTGCCGTCTCTACCCTGTGGGTCAGGATGAGAACAGCTGTTTTTGCGGGAAGTCCCATTTTAATCTCTCTCAAACTGGTTGAAACCACTGACCCCTCATGTGGGCCTGTTCAAGCGTCAGATGGTATCTACTGTGACATCAAAGGGCCAAAAATGCGCCCTCAGCAGGTGCTAACTTCCCTGGGTGTTGTGAAGAGCTTAACAATAGACTCCCCACGCACAGACCACAGAATACCTCACATTTCTCTCTACCTCAGTCCACCATGCTTCTCTGTCACGTAGATAACCCGAAACCATATCACCAGGGAGGTGGATTTGAGATTTGCTCTCCCATTCCACGCTTGACTGTCTCCCAAAATAAACTCTTTCTCTTTTGCAAAACTTGTCATTTCAGGATTGGTGTACTTCGTGACAGGCAAAACCAGCCTGGTTCAGTTACAGTCATTTTTATGCATTCTTTAAATTATTCAAAAGACAGACAGACAGACAGAGATAGCAACATAGGTGTAGATACATTTGTCAAATAAAATCTTTCTTCAACTTAGATTCTCTTGTTGAAATCATTTTTTCTAAAAATGACATATAAGCATTTTCCCACTGACTTTTAAATGCTTATTTTGCAGCTGTGGAATTTGGCAGAAATGTGATTTTTTGATCCTTTCTACTAGCTTATATACTTCATTTATTTTCACCAAAAGCTTATATATAGTTTATCCTTATAGGTCAGTATAGTTAGATTATATGAGGCATGCTTTGAAAACTGCCTTTTCTGATCAACTGGGAAGTCTAAACATGTTTAATCTGAAAACTGATCTTTCTTCTTTAGAATTAATTTTTCTCTATTATCTAGTTAATTATTGCCTTTACTCATTCTTTCTTTCCCTTCTGAAAGGCAGTTACTAACATATTGAAACTCTAGGACATCCAATACTCTTATTTTTTTCTTACAAATTTGATTCTCTGTATCTTAGTCAGTGTCGTGGTTTTTATTTTTATTTTTTTCAAAGTGCTAAGTATTGAACCCAGGACCTTGAACCCACTAGGCAAGTGCTGTACCACTTATCTACTCTCTCAGTGTCCTCAGAGATCCTCTGCATTCCATCACTCACACCCCAATAGTTATGTTATCAGTAACGAACCACCTGATCTTCAATCAACCTCCAAAATTGTTTAATTGTGAACCCTTTTGTATTTACAAGGCAGAGTTTTTGCTGCTGTACTTGACCCACTTATATGCTTTTTCAAAATTAGTTTTTAATCTATCTTCTCCTACGATTTCCCTTTCACTGTTTGGATTACTTTTCTTTCTTTTCTCTCTGAACTACGTACTCTCAACTCCACTCTATTGTAGATGAAGGGTACATCTCTGTCATCTCACTGGTCAAAATAATGGTCACTAGAATCCTCTAAATGGTGAGTCTAGTAGTCACAAGCACACTTTCCCCACAGACCTGCAGTGGAGCAGCAAGACCTTTCCCTGATGATGGCAAAAGTTCTGAAACTTTCTCTTTATTTATATCCATTTTCAAAGTAGATTATTTTAGTTTTTACCCTTGAGTTTTGAGGATTCTTTATAGAGTCTAGATGCTAGGTTTGTAGTGAATATATAACGTGCAAATATTTTCTTCATATCTGTAGATAATCGTTTCATTATTTTAACCATGTCTTTCACAGTGCAAAATATTTAATTTTGAGAAAGTATAATTTACTGATTTTTAATAGATCATGTTTTTGATCTCATGTCTAAGAGCTTCGCCAAACCCTAGATCACAACAATTTTTTTCTGTATTTACTTGTAAAAGTTTTATGTTTAAATCTATGACATATTTTGAGTTAACTTTTGTATATGGTGAGAGGATTACTTTTCTCTTTTCTCCCCGTGACATCCAAAATAATTTTTGAGAAGGTTTTTTGCCCCATAGAATTGTTTTTGTACCTTTGTAGAACTCAGTTGCTGTGCTTATGTGAACCCATTCCTGGGTTCAGTGTTACAATTGAATACTTAATAACTTTGGAGGAAATAATTCATTTGTCTTGTGGTTTTGAAGGAACATCCAAAGTCAACCTGGTTGTCTAATTACACATGCTTTTCTTTTCTTCTTTCTTTCTTCTTCCTTTTTTTACCCTGTATCCCTATAAAATACTCATCATTGGTTTTATTAATTTAATCACAATATTTACTTGTGAAGATTCTTTTGTTATGAATTTTTTAAAGAGGGAGGAAGTTGAGAGGATTTTAGATAAATAAATACAGGCTTTTATTGCAGCAACGTTATCTTTCATATTTTTTCATTTACAGTTGTTCTGAACTCTTCTTTAGTGTATAATTTATGCAAATATGCTTTGACACTTTGTGTCATATTTTACCTGTTCAAGCTATTTGAATTTTTCCATTTTATATATCATATTTATCTAACTTATTCTCCATGACCAGGTACTTAAAGCAATTCATTTTCTATTTTCTCTCTACTTTCAGTGCAACTTTCATTTCTAAAATGGCCTTATGTTTTCTTCCAACTCTACTGAGTTGTTCACTTCACTTTCCTAGATCCTTAAATATCATCTTATATTTTTTCTCATATGACTTCATTTTAAATATATTTGAAAGTCTACCTTCTCTTTAAATTATTTAAGAGCACCCAAAACTGTTTTTGTGTGAACTTCAATTTTGAGTCCTGACATAGTACAGCGTTATCGGATTGCCTGGATGTTGATCCCATCGCTTCATGGCTGTATGATTTACTTAACCTTCAAATAGTTTCACTTGTACAATAAATATCATAACCACAGGGAGTTAGGTGAAAACCCACACCACTTGGGTGGAGACTTCTTTTAAGGCAGTTCCTAAGGAATGTGTTTGTGTGCAAAACACCAGAATTCTTGAAAATGTATTTGGTGACTTATCACTGTGGGACAAAGAGGACTATGGGAGATGAATTATGAAATTGGATTCCACTATTTTAGTGTAAAATAAGATCTTAGAATGACAGATTTCACTTGGCAATGCTTAATCTGTTGGAGGCAAAGTTTTGTGTTTACTGTACACAACCATAGGAATATAGGAATGGTCAAATGTTTTGACTCACAAGGATCTGTATCAGTAATTTATTTGTTATATTTTCCTAGAAACTCTGTTTCATTTCTAGGCGCTATCTAACTTGTTGCTTCGTGTACATAACCAGAAAACAAAATATTTAGCATGGCATACACGAACTAATTACATGTCAACACGTGGGAAATTAATGCCTTTTTTATTCCTTTTCATTCATAGTCCTAAACCAGTTCACAAAGAGATTCTTGATGGGAGAATTGGCACTTTTGTGAGAAGACTATCCTATGGTGTCCCACAAATATACCGCAAAACTTCTTTTAGAGCTTTACTCAGAAAAAATACACTGCCAAGAGTTAGGTTGTGAGACTCAGGGAAAAGAAATAAGTAGAGTTTCTGTGGATCATTAATATAGATACTGAAAGAATCCCCCAAATTTAAAGACCCAAACCAAAAATGAGCAGCCAAAATGAACAGACACTTCTTCAACGAAGAAATAGAAATGGCAAAGAAACATATGCAAAATTGTTCAACATCACTGGTCACTTGAGAGATGTAAATTAAAGTAAGACTGAGATTCCATCTCACTCCAGAAAGAATGGCTGTTATCAAGAAATCAGCCAATAACAAATGATGGCAGAGCTTTAGGGGAAAAGGAACACTACCCCACTGTTGGTGGGAATGTAGAATGCACAACCACTGTGTAAATCAGTATTGAGTTTCCTCAAAAAATTAGGACTAGGGGTTTCATTTGACTCAACTATTCCCCTTCTTGGTAACTTCCTGAAAGAATTAAAAGCATCATATCACACACAGCGGTATATGCCCATCTGTGTTTATAGCAGCATGGTTTTTAATAGCTAAATCTTGGAAACATTTCAAATGCCCATCAACTGATGAATGGATAAAGAAGGTGTGAGGTTTTTTTTAATACAGTGGAGTACTACTCTGCCATAAAGAAGATAATCTTAAGACATTTCTAGGTAAATGAATGCACCTTGAAACCATACTCTTAAGTGAAATAAATTGGACAGACATGAGTAAATGTTGCATTGTTTCTCTAGTGTGAGAAACTGAAAGTGTAAATAAGTACTAACATGTATTATATTGGGAAAAAGGGAAGAAATTATTCAAATGGGAAGGGGAACAAGGGAGGGGAGAGGGAAGGAAGGGAGGGACAAGGAAAAAGAATAGATGGAGAAAAAATTGAAACAAAGCTTTTATAAATAAGGAGGAGAAGGGGGATTGAAGGGAGGGGAGGGGAATGGGAAAAAAGAAGCAGGAAGATATATCATGTACAAGTACAAATTCCCTATGATGAAGGTTATCATTATGTATATCTAAAATGTACCACTAAAATTAAAAAAAAAAGATTTAGCAAATGAAAACAGAGAACTCAAAAAAATATAGATACTGAAAGAAAGACTAAAAAAAATTGCTGTAGTTCATTAGTCAAAGTTGGGGTTTAAAAAGTCTAGTGATAAATACAGTCTCTGCTTAAACCCATTTCAAGTGAGTCTAGCTGATACAAAGACCAGAAATGAATTTATTGCACGGTAACTAGCATCTGGCAGATTTCTCGCATAGGCTGTTTTACCAGAGAAATAAGGAATTTTATGCTAGAAAGTGTCATAAAAACATTGGAAGTCCACCTTAACCAGTAAAAATGCCAGTTTCGTAGATTTTCTTGGCCTCATCAAAAAGTCCAAAGATGATTCCTATTATATTCTTATTTAAATTGAACCTTTGGGCTATACAAAAACAAATGACAGAGGCTGGGGATTTAGCTGGAGTGGTAGAGTCCCTGAGTTCACTACCCAGCACATTAAAAAAATAAAAAAAAACTCGATGATGATTGCAAATTATTAGTAAACTTACTGAAGTTAATTGCATCTGACATTTCAGACGAAGTATTTATTTTTAAGCCAATTAAAAATTACTCCAGTCTCCTTGTTTGCAACTATTGATATGGCAAAAGATCTCTTCAGAAGTGTGATTTAGGAATACAGTTTAAAATTCTCCACTTTGGGCTGGCGATTCAGCTCAGTGGTTAGAGCACTTGCCCAGCAAGCACAAGGCCCTGCGTTCAATTCCTGGCACCAAAAAATAAAAAATAAAACTCCCCACTTTAGTTCTCAGGGTCAGTGTTACACTTCTCTTTCTTAATGAAGGGTGATGTTGAATTAGCTCCTCTGTGGAAATGTCATCCTGAGGCTCATAACCTCCTTGAGTTCTGCAGAATTTTGTTGAGTGATTATGTTGAGGACATAAAAAATTGGACCAGGGAAAGCAGTAAGT
>PVJO010006174.1:0-92825 GCA_004026905.1 Hystrix cristata
TTTACTCGTTGGAAAACATGAAAGTTTCTGACAATGTTATATTATCAAACGAGAAGAGAATAGTTAGCAACGGTGGCAGCTAGTCTCCAGAGATGGCCCTCAACCAACCAAATTAATTTTCCAGTATTCAAAGCTTGTGTCTTTTCCACCCACATTGAATTTGACTGACATGATTGTCTTTGCTCAAAGGAATTGTCAGAAGGGACACTGGCAGTTTCAGAAAAGAAGACTCAGGAAGGAACCCCTGGAGCGTCAGCTTTGCACTTGGGAGAATTCTGAGACACTAGGTAAGAAATCCATCTACCTTGTCCCAGAGACCAAGGGGGGAGACAGGAAGAGTAGAGCAAGAGGCACTGAGACACATGGAGGAATCGGGCTCATCTCTTCTAGCAACCCAACTATGTCTGGTCTTCCAGTCATCCTTGCCAAGACTATCAGAGAATGAGTGAGGCATCTTGGGCAGGCAGTGTAGTCCCTGCATGACCTTAGTCCAGATGAAGTCACACGGGAGCTACCTAATACAAAGTAAAAGAAATACTTTGTTGTTTTAAGCCTTAAGCATGGAATAGTTCGTTGTGCAGAAATAAATTGTCAAAGTACCAACCAAAGGCTATTTCCGAGAACAGGACATGAAAAGATACCACCGTAAAGTAAAAGGAAAGGCATTTATTAAATGGTTTACTGAAAACTTACGTGAAACAACTCGCTAACCATCTGTAATGAAAGCTAAGGTTAAATTCTTATCTCAGAAATTACAATAAATGTTTCGCGCAGATGCACAATTTGAAACGTATACAGCAAACTGTCAGAAATGTATCAGACTAAATGATTTTTGTGCCATTAGGTAGAGATGATAGGGTCCCACAAACAGACACAGTAGAGGAAATGATTGACAAATTTGGCTTTAGAAAACTGAAAAAAAAAGAAAAAACCTCTTCTGTCAGGGAAAAAATAGATTTAAAAAGCAAGTAAGTGTAGAAAACATAGTTTTTTCTCATAGACTCAACTTACATCTTTTTTAGAAATCACTGAAGATTAGGATCTTTATTATTTTTTAAAAAAGATAAAATAAGGGCATGTACAAGGTCATTAATACAGAAGAGTTGTAAAGAGGCATACTTATATGCATCTATGGAACAATGATCAGTAATACTATACAGCAGGGAAAAATATTTTTAAAATAATGTACAATTTTGCTTTGCCAAACTAGCATGGCAAAGCTAAAAAAAGATGTTATCATGAATTTGGAAATATATTTGTCCACAGATATTTTGTACCCTAATTGATTTATTTCAGCAATTTAGCTTCTAGAAGTATCTTATATAATGGAACCAATGTGAAAAGATGTATATCTACAACATTCCTCATAATGGCTTTAATCATAGTAATTTTTAAAACGAGAGAAAGAACGTAAATGTCTACCAGTAAATTTTAAGATATAATACTAAGGTAACTCTTTAAAATTTATTTGATGTAATGTGTGAATTATGGATATAATTTTAATATTTTTCAGATGTAACTAGTTGTCTTAGCATAATTTATTGAAAACTTTTTTTTCTCCACTGAGTTGCAATGTCACCTAAATTCTTGGACTTCTCGTCAATATGTATTCCTCCAAGGATCCAGAACATAACCGTTTTTACAAGTTAAAGAAATTTCACACACACTGACATTATTCCACTTTTTCTAAAATTTTCTGGATGTATGTTAAACATTTTCTTAAAACAAAAAGCAAAGAAAGAAAAATCATTTAATGCACCAAAATGTGTATTTATTTTTATTAGAATTTCATTAAAGGAAACAAAATTTCCTATTCATCAGAGAGAATGCAATATATTTCTATTTAAATTTAGATATTTCCAAATTTTTGCTGCTCTTCTAATTGAGAACTTCCTTTTATCTTATTTTCATAGCTATAAAAAAGCCGTTGTCTATAAAACAGTGTTGTTAAAATTCTCTATATGTTTATTAAAGATAGAATCCTAAATATACACCTTCATGATTCTACTATTGTAAAAGTATCAAAAAATTGCCTACCATTAGTCACAGTCATTTTTGGGAAGGGAGAATCAAGTGATAGGTTTTCTTCTTTTGGTCTATAGTTTCTGATTTATTTACAATGTCCTTGTGTTAGTTGGACGTGTTGCTTGTATATTGCTGCATAACAAATTGTCCCAAACCTAAGGAATTAAAACAATGATACTTACGGGTGGCTCAGTTTCTGGCGGTGAGGCATCTCTATGTGGTTTAGGCAGGCTTTCTGTTTCAGGCTCTCTCTCTGCAGTCAAGAGAGAGAGTTGTTCCTGCGGCCATGTCAAAGCTGACCACACAAAGGTCACCTTCTAAAGCTGTTCCTGTGGCTGGTGGCAGGATTCGGTTCTGTGCCCCTTTGAGCCTCTCCAGAGAGCAGCTCACAACACAGCAGCTTGCATCATCCGAACAAGCAAGAGAGAAGAACAAAAGCGAGATGAGCGAGATGGAAGTCGTAGTCTTGTAAAACCCAATTTTGGAAGTGATATTCTATCACTTTGCCACGTTTTATTGGATGGAAGTCACTGGATTTGGTCCAGGTCACACCCAAAGGCCGGGGGTGGCACAAAGGCATAGGCATGGGGAGACGAGGATCACTGGATCCATTTCAGAAGTTTCTGACTGTTGAGAGCAACTAAAAGGTTGAAACAAGAATAAATATTTTATAATTATCATTGTTATTACTTTCATATTCCTGCGTTAGACTTCCATGCTCCCAGGTTTTGATCTTTTACATAGTGCAAGGTTAGATTTCCTTTACAGATTCTGGGTTTGGCTCTTCATGGGAGCCACTAGTCCTGCCCTACAAGGCATCAGCCTAAAGCTGCCATCCTGATAGAGCCACAGCGTAGCTTATTGAAGGCTCCACTAAGGCAGATGTTTTGGAATAAGACCCTGAGTGTTCTCGGTGACATCCACAGTATGTGGGCTGTACACTGAACCAATGGCTGACACATGGAGTCACAGCCACAGTGGCTGGAAACGAAGGGGATGGCAGTAGGGTTGGCCTTTCTCACCATCACTCCCACTTGCACAGTTTGTGTTTCCCATCCCCGCAACTTTAGATTCGAATACAATAGCAATCTCTGGCCTTAGAGGGAATGGTGGGCAAGTTCTATGGGAAACACAGTGAATAAATGCCCCGACTCCAGACATCAGGAGACAGTTCTGGAGCATTCTGCGTGCTTCTCAGAATTCCTGTCAGAACCAAATCCCTACAGTCGAGAGCAGTGACCTTAATAACACAGTTTTGTGGTGGGATGACACTGTATACTATGCCCTGCATTTCCTTCCTAACATTTCATGTGCAGAGGAGGAAGCCAGTAAATATTTGAATAGAAGATTTTAGAGTGCAAGTTACCGTCCTTCCTTCAATTTAAACATATGTAGAATTGGTATCTAGGTCTTGGCATTCTAATTGCTAGATAGACATTGTGTTTGTGCTGACTATAGATATGTTAATGACCTAATATAAAAGTCAGAGATGTTGTTGAGTTTTTAATTCAGTAGGAGCTTCCTCAAGAAAAGTTTAGAGTAGTGAAAGACTAAAATTTGCTTTTTAAAAATTGTTTTTCAAGCATACTAGCTGTATTTACAAAGATACTTTTATAAAGGGAGGCACTATATAATAGATAATTGCTTTATAATAGATAAAGGAATGCATTAGCAGGGAATGAATAAGTCATGGTGCACACACACAGTGGAAAGCTGTGCAAGAGCTAAGAATGGATAAAGTTATCTACATGTTGTAATCCAGATAAAAATGCCTGATATAATCTTAAGTGAAGTAAAACAAGTAGCCCTCAAGATGAATGTAGTTGTTATCACAAACATATACGAACAAAAAGAAACTTAAGAACGAAATAAAAGTGCTTGTGTTTTAAAAAGTGGCAAACGCATATATAAGGCATAATTCTTTTGCATATATGTGTTTTGACAAAGATCTCCACATTTAAATAGATATAAGTAGGATAGTATGACATTCACACAAAATTTAGAAGAGCCAAGTTTCAAAATTTAACAATAGTAATCTGTGGCATATGAAATTGCTTGGAAAGACTTTCCCTCATGGATCTGTATCATTTTTCTATTAAAAAAAAAAAAGGAAAATAAATGGTTTTTCCATTTCATGTATGAAAGATACACAGAATAAAAGAGGAATATAAAGGCGTTCTTAGCTTATTGGTTGAATTTAAATTTGTGTGTGCATGTAAAAGAAGGAACAGAATACACATAACACATCCTCACGGAAATTAGCCCCGACCAAGAGAATGGAATAAAAAATTAAATACTTATCACCTATCGGTACACCGATATGTGTAGGCTTAGAGGCAAATTTTATTTTTGATGTTAAGATTTGCTTTTTTAAACATTTTCTTAATGTTTCAGCAGCTCCTGTCTGTCCTCTGTTCAGCGAGTCTTCCATCTTGCCTTCTGGATCGGCTCGCTAGGGCTGCGGTAACAAGGTAAAGAGGAGACCAGACGTCTGAAATCAAAGCATCACAGGATCAGTTCTTCCAGAGGTCTGTGAGGGGTGTCTGCTTATGCTAGTCACTCCCAGCTTCCAGGTAACGACCTTGTATTTATTTTGGTATGTGTGTAGACATCTGTCTTCCGCGTTGTTCGGGCAGTATGAACTAATCGGCTCTTGGAAGAGTAAGAACATACACTGAATCTATGGCAGAGATAGTGAAAGTCAAGCAGACTCTAGCATATCAATAAACATTTATTAGGGATATAAGTTATATTAAATGAATACATATTCAAATTTATGTGTAAAGAAATATTTCTTTCTTTGTCCGAGTGCAGTATTACAGTTATAAAGTTTACAAAATAAATGAAAGGAGCATTTCCCTTTTTCTTCCTTGGTGGAGATTCTCCAACATTAATTTTATGTACCTAGCACTCAGCTGTTAAATTTTCTGGGCCTAGTGCTTGTGTTTTGAAATTTGGTTGTGAATGTGTTTAGAATTTCTGTTATTCATAAATTAGGTTAAGACACATTTTGGTAGGATCCTATTCATTTCAACTAAGATGTCACATGAAATATAACTCAGAAATATGCACAACTATTATCTGCCAATTAAAAATAAATCAAACCTAACAACATTAGTTACACAAAATTGTTTATGGTATTATTTGAAAAGTTTGTATATCTTCTGTTGAATCTGTTGGTTAAGTGCCATCTTCCATTACTAAATTTAGGGGGAGAAAGGGGGGGCATTTTTAATTCCTATTTTTAATTCCTTCATTTGTATAGCTAGAAACTTGTACATTTTGTTTTGAATTTTTAGAAATCCAACCTTTGTTTTGGTTAATCCTTTCCATTTTTTCTATTTCCTTTATTTTTTTTTTATAGCTTCCTCATATTTTGAACTTTTCTCTTATTCGAACATCTTGAGTTAGACACGGCTCGCTGGTTTTCTCAGCGATTCGCCTCCTTTTCTTCTTCCTGTCTCTCTTTCTCCTCCTCCTCTTTCTTCTTCTGTGGTACTGCAGATTGAACTCAGGGCTTTTGAACTGAGCTACATTCCCATTCTTTTTTTGTTTTTAGGCAGGCCTTGCTAAATTGCCCAAGCTGCACTTGAACTTGCAATCCTGCCTCAGCCTCCTCCCAGAGTGCCGGGATTACCATTCTTTTTTTTTTAAATATAAGAATTCAAAAGTCTAGATTTCCTTCCAGGCTTCTTTTTAATGAGCTCCCCACAGGTACACATTTTAGTGGATGAGACACCTAATAAAACAGCTGATGCTACACGTTGACAGTGCAATCCGCGTTATAAAAGAGACCTTCATGTCTCTGAAGGTTGGACTTGGCGTGCAGGCTGAAGAACGCTGTGTCTGGGGAGGTACCCTTGACAGGTACCCAGAAGGGCGGTACGGGAAGGGGAAAACCCTTGGAAATGTGGTCGCCTTTGGAATAACAGGTGAAGAGAACTATGAAGTGTTCCAGAAGGGATGTAAATGTGGAGGAGAAAGATTTGCCTCCAACTTGGGGTCCTTCTGTGTGGACGTAGCACGGCCTCTGGCCTGCTGCAGCTTCCCTCTCTCCATAGCTCCCTTCCTCCCTCCTCCACCAGCCTGCCCCTCGTGTAATTCCTGCTGGCCCAGATCCTAGGGACCCTGATCCCACATTTTCCCATCAGGGCTCCCACCAGGATTCTAGAAGGATCTGTATTTCTCATAGCTTCAGATCCCAGCCCCCTCTATTCCCAGGTTGGCAGTGTTGGGGACAAGCAGCCAAGCTGCTTTGAGAGTGGCCAAAGCGCGTGATCCAATCTGGAGGATGGGAATGGAGGCGGATGGATGACGGCCCTGTGTGCAGGCCGGAGGGTGTTGAGAGGATGAGGACAGGTGGTGTGGGCACAAGGAGAGGGCAGCCACCCTGGACACAGTCCAGAAAGGCCCCTGGGAGGACACGGCCGCCGAACTGGCCGCTCTGGGTGGGGAGGGCCCTGTGGTCAGGAGCGGCACGTGCGGAGGAGACCAGGGCCGAGCTCGGGCAGGGTGCATGGCGACCTGGCTACATAGTGTCACGTGGACGGTGGCGCAGGTTGTATCTTCCAGAGACGCCCATGACAGAATCTCCCACCCACCTGCCGTCATCACACCGCTTCCCCGGATGGACCTTTGTGACTGCCTAAAGAACACAGTGGCGGACACCCGACGTGACTTACAAGGCTGGGGCACCCCAACTCCACGCTGATCTCTGCTGGGTACTCGCTCCTGGCACCAGCCGTCACGAGGAGGTCAGGTGCAGGCGTGGCCGAGACACCAGGGAGGACCCCCTGGCAGATGAGTAAGAGCGCCAGCCCCAGGACTGTCAGCTGCAAGTGCACGGAAGGCCCTGAGCGTGGAGTGCCCAGTGGCCGCCCTTCAGAACCATGAGACGTGATAAAGAGCAAAGGGTGTGGCTGCACACGGCTAAGTTTGGGGTGGCCCATTACACTGCAATTGACAAATGATACAAATGAGCAAATAGTGATCAAGGATAGTTGTTCCAGGCCAGAGACAGGTGTGGGTGGGGCTCAATACTAGACAGGGATAAGGAGGAGTTGGCACAGGGCGGGAGAGAAGGAAAGCGAATAGAGGAGGGCAGAGGAGAGGAAAAGGGAGGAGGGGAAGAGAGGGAAGTGGAGGGAAGGGGATGAGAGGAGGAGAAGAGGAGCTATGGAGGAAGGGAAACTGGGAAGGACAAAGAAAATACCATGTAAAAAGCTAAGAGCAAACCCACATTGGATGCGGCAGTTTCCACAATGGCCACTAGATGGCAGCACCATTCCGGCCCACTCGCTCGGCGCCCGTGGCTGAGGGGTGAAGGAGGCAGCAGGTACTGCGCGAGGCTCTGGAAGGCTCAGGCACGGTTAGTTTACCGCTGCCTTTCTGGTTAATGCATTCGTGGAGGGCACTGGCATTTTCCTGGTCCTCCTGATTCCTTTTCTGCTAACAAACTGTTTTCCTTGGGGAACTACCCCACCTCCCACTCAGCCTGCAGTGTGCACTCTCACAGACTCTGCACTGCACAACTGGAATTGAGCAGTGCCCGATCCACACAACTGTCAAGGGCAGTCAGAGGGTGATGATCCGATAGGTTGACTTTCTGGCTGAGGTGCAGGCGCATGATCTGAAACAAGAATATCATCAATTTGAATTTGAATTCGTGGAGGAATGTGAAGCTGATTCATTCGGACATCAATGCTATTAGGCAAGTGTCCATTAATGCCAGCTACAGCGCCTCGCACATGCTAGGTAAGTGCTGTAGCTTTGAACTACATCCCCATCCCTTTTTAGAATTTTTAAGATGAAGTCACTCTAAATTGCCTGGGCTGGCCTTGAACTTGCAATACTTCTGCCTCAGCCTCCTAAGTGGCTGGGATTACAGGCATGTGCCACCACACTTGGCCAAGGCTAGTCTTTATTTGTTATCTATTCATTTAATCATCTGACAAGTATTTGGTGTATCTACCTTGTGCCAAGCCCTGTTCCAATCTTTGGGACACTTCGGGGAAGAAGCCAGACCTGGGCACTGTCCCATGAGTGCTGCCTATTTGGCATCTGACTGGGAAGACCCCAGTATACAGATGATCACCGCCGTCCATGGGTGGTTTGCTACATAGAAAGAGGATGTTCAGGAGTCAGGTAACCCAAATGGATGTATGAAAATAAAATGCCTAGAACAACTTCTGCGCCTCTCAAGTATACCCGTGGCATTTTACAAATGATGTTCTGGGACCAGTCCTGTGGTGCAATGATCAGAGTTGTCCAAAAATGTCCCCCACAAGTTCTCCTAGGGTTGTGTGGACACAGCCAGCAATATCACTGCAACAGACTACATGTTTGTTGCCCTGGAGTCCGTACTTTGAGATCCTAAACCCCAGTACGATGGTATTAGAATGTGGGGCCTTTGGGAGGCCAGGAGGGTGGAATCCTGGGGAATGGCATTAATACCTTGTAAAAGGACCCTGGGAGGTCGCTTGCCCTCTTCTCACCTCATGAGGATGTACCGAGAATTGGGCGGTGTGTGACGTGAACTTGACCACACTCAACCATGCTGGCATCCCCAACTGACCTCAGACTCCGGGCCTCCAGAGCCATGAGGCACAAAGTTGGGTTGTTTAAGCCCCGCCATCCCTCGAGAACTTGACACAGCAGCCTGGAGCGACCAAGACTGCTTTGGAGGGAAAGGACCTCCCCTCAACTTCCTGGCGACCAGGGGTTCTTTCCCTGGGAGCGCCAGACCTCACCATGGATCCGCAGCGGCAGGACAGCTGGACCTCCTGGTAACTCGTGTGATCACAGGCTGCCCTGCCCGTTCATCCTGGGCCCCAGTTTGCTGGGACCCTTCACGGATGAGGTGACTGGCACAACATGCCGTAAGAAGCAGAGCAGAGAGCCTGAGCCTTTGGCTTGAGCCCAGACCTCCACTGAGGGTCCATTGGATAGCCAGGTCCCTCTTTGCTCTTTGGGGGAAGATGGTAGGAAAGGAGGCGATGCATTTTCCTCCCTCTCTCTCAGATGAAGTTTGCTATTTACACACTAAATCCTCATACCTTAGCTTATTCTGAGATGTCTCTGAATTTCTCCTGATCCCTAATGAGCGGAAGTGGAGATTTTGCCTAACAGTGCTGCACCAAAGCCAAACAGCAGTCAGGGCCGCATAGACAACTCCTCCCTGCCACACACTGAGGCGCTGGTACCTGTGCAGAGGGCTGCCATAGGTACACTACCTCTGGGAGGAGCGATGACTAACAATAGTGGTGGATGGGCTGCGTGTCTGCAGCTACGAAGCCCAGGCCTTCCCCCAGGCTCCTGAAGCCCCAGAACCAGCTCTGCACCTTGGTGGCCCTCTCTCCTAGCAGAGGTTGTCCGGAGGGCCAGGAACAACCATCTGTATGTCTCCCAGAAGGCTTCTGGTTAAAAGTAAAAGAAACATCAATTCAACTTGGTTTAGACAGTAAAGCAGGCTTACTAGTGTGAAGAACCAAACAGTCTTAGCAAAAGGCTCACCAGGCAACAGTCAGTGGGTGTGACCGTGTGATGGCCCCAGACCACCACTAGCACCACCATGGCGTTGCCCACCACGCCGACGGTACACACTAGGAGAACCAGGGTCAGAGTCACCGCCTGCCCAGCGCAGAGCCTGCTGCATGGTGCCCAAGCCAGATGCGTTTGTCCCCTGGTGGGGGGGGGCTAGTGGCATTCTCCATGCGCCCTGACCCGCTCTCCTTACTGCAGTGGCAGCGAAGAGTTGGGGATTACTCAGGGCTGCCAAGGTGCACTCTCTCCAGGACGGTAAGGACAAACTTCCATTATTTCAAGCCTCAGGCAACACATGGCGAGATCCTCTTGTCTCTTTGCCTTTGTACTTGCGGTTCCCTCTACCTGGATCTCTCTTCTGACTGTTTCTATCTCACCCATTCTGGTCTCCATTCAAACCTCATCTCCCCAGAAATAGCTTCTTGAACCTCCCTAGTTAAATCACTCTCCTGAGTTAGTCTGTATCACAATGTCTTGTTTAATTTTCTTCCCAAGATTTATTGCTTTGGAGTTACCTAATGAATTTTTTTGGATAAGTATATGTTGTTTGTCTTGTACCAAGAGAATACAGGTTACCAAGAATCAACTATACAAGAAACTATAGGAGCAACTCAATAAATATTTGTTAAACACGCCCATCAAACAAAGGCTCAGAATGGTCAGAAAAGGAAACTTGTCCAGGGTTGTGTGGTTATGAAGTCACAGAATTTTTATTTAAACACAGGTTCTCTGAGTCTAGAGCCCATGTTCATGGCCACTATGCCATGATAACTAATTTTGATCCAAGGGAGAAAGAGAATTTTAAATGGGGTCCAATAAGAAAGGAGACAGAGAGAAAAATCATTTTACTTTAGTTATTGGAGTTAGTTGGGTTTGTGGAAAAGGCCTGACCTTCATTTAAAGCAAGAAAAAGTTCTCAGTAGAGCACTAGGGGGCTGTCCAAGGTTCCCTGGTGCTGACCTAGGTTGGTCTGCAAATCCACCGACTATCTGCCTCTCTCCTGCCCCGGCCTCAGTCTAGTTGGGAAGGGAACATTCCCCTTTTCAGAATATCTATAAATGAACTTCAAAGGCATTTCAATCTATTGGAACATGGTAGGATTCAGTGTACGAAAGTGCTGGAGAGAAATAAGAAAACTGAGCACCGATCACTGATTTAATTTCAGCATGAAAAGTGCAAATTGCTTTCAGCAGTATTTCCCTGCTGAAAGAGTCCCTGTCAGCAGTTGCCGGTGCGTTAGCTCTCCTGAACACTGCGGGAGCTCCGGCTGGATCTGCATCCGGAGAGGCCAACCGTAGACTGTAGGTACAACATCGCGTCACCCTCCCTGCAGCGAGCCTCCTGGTGAAGTGTCCATCAGCCACCCACTCCCCACCCTTCCCCGAAGGGCACGGGGACACTTCTGGATCCCATGTGTGCCACTAAGGAACCAAAGGACACTTGGTAATGTTATCGTAAGCCACTCTGCAAAGACATTTACTCAGGTCCTAATGTTCTACTTCACATTGCTTATAGCATTCACCTAGATATCTGTGACAAATTAGTTACAAAGCTTTTAGCTACAACTAACCAGAAAAGTGATTTACAGTTGTTTAAAAATAGGGACACCTCCACTAGCAATGATCGTACCTCTTATTCAGATCTTGGTTTCTAAAACCATCCCAAGCCAGATGGTGGCATCCTCCAGAGATGCGTCCCACATGCTCTTCTGCAGTGTGACCTTGCTGCCAGAAGTCAGGAGACCCGGATGCAGATGTTGTGCTCTTCCAAGCGCAGCCCTTAAATGCCAGCTTTTGCCTCTCAAAACCCCACGAGGAGCCCCATGAGGCCTTGCAAATGCTGATGTGTTTTTCTCTCTAACCTGACTTGCTTGGGTTCTATTAAAAGGAAGGAAAACAACCCCCCAAATACCCTTAAACTGCAGGGAAGGACTCCTGAGTTCTAATCCCTTCTCTCTTATAGATCGAGTGAGGTGGGCGTTCTTGGTTGCCTATTCTTGTGTAGCATATTGCTCCCAGCTGTAGAGACTTATGGTGATACAGTCTTTCTTGGCTCTGTGCCTTGACTGGACACGGCTGCCTGGTTGTCATTTGGGGTTCTTATGTGGGTGCAGGCAAGGGCTGACGGGGCTGGGCTCACATGAAGGCTTGGCTGGGCAGGCCACCCACAATGGCTGCTCTACTCTCTGTCTGGGGCCCAGAGCGCTTCCCTGTGTCTGAACAGAGGACCCCGAACCTCTTATATGACAATTTGGGGCTCTGATACGCAGGAAATAGAGCTGTCAGGTAGTTGAGGGCTGTGCCTGGAATGGATACTCTGCACATGACAAATGTGGAGTACACCTTGCCCATCTGTCTCACCAGGTAGCAGAATATTTCCCAGCAGCCCCGAGGTCTGTCCTTGCACCACATTGGGCAGAACTGCATCATGTGGCTACTCATAGGTGCAAACAAGCCTGGGATACTGAGTGTCCAGTGAAGGGCCTTTGGGATGCCTTGATTGTCCTAGATCATTGTCCTCAGTTAATATTAAGGTGACCTGAGGAACTTTCAAAAGCTACCCTATAGCTAGATACCTAGGTCCTATTCTGGAGCAACTAATAATCACTGATGGTAGGTCCAGAGGTGAGAGTTTTTTCCCTTTATTAGTGTATTTTGCAATATGAAATAGAGATGTTTGTTTTGGGGAATTGGTACCTGCCTATAACATATCTTGATCATTTTCAATCCCTTTACCCCCCACTCCATACTTTCCTCCTCCCACCTCCAAAATCTGCCTTTTGTTAAAAACATGGAATGATTCACAAATGTGCATATCATCCTTGTGCGGGGGCCATGCTAATCTTCTCTGGATTCTTCTAATTTTAGTATATATGCTGTCAAAGTGAGTACCAGGGTGAGTGTGTGAGTGTTTTTTTTTAAACTGTACCAGATTACCCTTGTAAGTACAGGACTGAGAGGCACTGGTTTAAAACAATCCTGATTCAGCTCCGGGAGACAGAGGGATTGCATTTCCTAGACAAATTACTGCCAGCACACACTTGAGTAAAAGCAGGGGTTGGTTAGCAAAGAGGAGAAGAGAAATGGCTTTTATCTTCTGTACAGTCAAATCTTCATGTAGATTATATAGATATAGATGATATAAATATGGATGGGGAACCAAGGATTAGAGAGGAGAGGACCTGCTCAATATCACACATCCAGGTAACATCAGGTCTCCTTGATGTAAACAGGTGCTCCTTCCACCTAGGAGCATGGATACAAATTTAAGAGCTAAGACTATAAAACTTAAAAAGGAAATCATGACCTTGAGCTAGGCAAAGATTTCTTAGGTATGACATCAAAAGAACATTCTGGAAAAGGGAAAATAAAATATTGGAGTTTTTAAAACTTAAAAACTTCTCCTCAAATGACACCACAAAGAAATCAAAATGACACGCCACAGACTAAGAGAAAATACTTGAAGTCACTTTTCTAATGAAAGACCTATGTTCAAAATCTATAAAGAATACCGTTGACTCAAAAATAAGACAAGTGATTAGAAATTTGGCTGAATATCTGAATAGATATTTTACCAAAGAAGAGATATTAAGCACATGAAGAAAGATTCATACCATTAGTCATTAGGGAAATACATACTAAGACATTCACTAAAATGACTATAATCCAAAAGAATGACCACCAAATGTTGGCGAAGATGTGGAGAAACTGGAAACATGAGCAGGAGCTCCAGGAGGTGGAGATGACGGGAGCTGGGACCATATTAGACACTCTCTGCCACACAACTTAACACACTCTTAAAAGCTACAACCTCAGAAGTAATTTATGGGATATGAGAAAGTCTACTTCTATTCTGAGGAGAGTTTCTGATGTGTACAAGGTAGCATGGGAAAAGATGTATGCTGCAGTTTTATTCACACCAAGAACAACTCGACACTTGTCAGTAGAGGAATTGCTAAACAACTCATGACATAGTGATCTTTTCAACACTGAAAGAGGATGTGGTGAGGCCTAGGCATATTACTCAGTGAGAAAGCAAGTTGTAAAACTATTCCTAGAGTACCATGGCTTTTGAAATCCAATGAATAATATTATATACTTCTATAGTATATTTACACACATGTATAGTATACATAGAAAAATATCTGAAAAGTACTTCAGCCAACCAGCAGTGCTGGTTATTTCTGGGGCCATAAAGGAAGCTAAGAGATTTGAGTATGGTACTTAAAAAGGGGACTTTATCCTTTCTTGGGAGACCAGTTAACACCACAGACTCTGGCAGCCAGACTACTTGGATTTAAATTTGGGCTCTGCAGTTTATTAGCTATATAACTTTAGACAAAACATCTAACTCCTTGGAATCTCAGTATCTTCATACTGCAAAGAACGATTATACTGTCTTGAATATTGTACTTTTATGAAGCTTGAAAACAGTGGTGCCTCAGTACATAAACTTGATTCCTTCCACGATTCTGCTCGAAAACCAAGTTGGATGAAAACCAAATCAAATTCAATGGTTAGGTTCAATGTATGGGGAAATTTGATTCAGTTCTCATCCAATTCAGTCACAGCTAGAATCATGGAGAGACCTGAATTCGTGAACTGAGGTAACACTGTACCATGATGTGCATACAGCTTTTAGCAGAGCTTCGGGCACATCTAGCGGTGTTCTGGAGCCAGCTTACCCCAGCTCCTGGCAGCCAGTTGTGAGCATCATCTCTCCATCCACTTCCATGAACATTGGGTGGAAGACAAAATCCCCAGCAGGAACATTTCCACCACGGGCATCAGCAAACACTAATAATGGGGGCCTTAAAAAGTCCAGTTAATGAAACATTCTCTAGCACATTCCCAGCACATCACAGTCAAATCTTGGAAGTGACCTTCAGGCCCATTAGTGGATAAATGGGTAAAGAAAATGTGGTATGTATGTACAATGGAGTCCTACTCAGCTATGAAGAGGGATAAACTGGAGTTGTTTATCCCCCAACAAACCCTAACTAGCACCCAATAAACACTAGCTATTATCGTCTGTAATGCTGATTTTCATAAGGAGGAGGATTTCTATATTATTTGTGTAATTAAGAAATGTGTGGATGCCTCATTGTGTGAACAAGGAACTGGGCTGCTTTGTGGGAAAGGGAGACTCAGTGGGGGCTGGTGTCATGGGAGGCCAGCAGTGCCCTCCAAGAGGAACACAATCACCTTGGGGACTGGGAGGAAAGGTGGCTGAGCGTGGTTTGGGTCACGGCAGGTGGGGACTCACAGCCTATAAATACCCATGAGCTGGGGTCTCGCTTCTCCAGCCTTTTGAAGATTCGATCGCTAACATGTACCTTTGCTTCTCAGTTAGAGCTGTGGATGAAAAGTCTTGGGTGGAAGCTGACCTGTGTGTCCCTCCCCTGGGATCTCATGTGATTGGCAAGTCAGATGGGCCCCGAGAGGGTCCTAACATTCCAAAAACACTGTGATAACAACACCGAGCAAGGGGGAAGCACATTTTGCTTTTTGAGTTTCTCAGGAAAAACTTAAGGTTTGTTTTTTTGTTTTAAAGCTGTTTAAAACCCTCTTTCTTTCTCCACCTCTGTGTTTTAAACTTGCATATTCCAGGCAGCTGTACTCCCAGCACACGCTTGCTTTGCTATCTCTATCCTGCCCGTCCCACATATCAAAAGTGTCCACCCCTACGGCAGGTTGACAGCCAATCTACTCTCTTCTGATACCCAAACCGCTCTCCTTCTCAACAGGACTTTCAATTTGGTAAGCCCTTACCAGTAATTTTCTTAATGAGCTAGAATAAAATAGAATCATATATGATTAAATGGCGTGGGACAGAATAGGACAGGATTGGATAAAATAGAAAATATCAGAGTACATCACACAAATGAAGAATAAATGAGATGTTGCCTGATTCTAGTATTTCAAATAAATACCAATCAAGAACTTCGACTGCATGGGTTGTAACTTTCTTTTTATTTTTCACAATGGGAAAACTCAGGGTCATACAATGGGCTGTGTGTGGCTGACCCAGGTGTCAGAGAGGTACCTAGGGGCCAAGGAATAGGGAACCAGTATTTCATTGTTAATCTGAAATTCAAATCGACCTGGGTGCCCTCTATTTTTATTTGTTAACCCTGGCAATCCTAGATGGCAAGCCCCTGAAGGAATTCAAAGCACAGGATTAACACTTCATTTAAGATTTAATAAATGTATTTACTTATAAAATAAAAATCTAGGTTACTCTAAGTTCAGAAGATTCAGAGGCATATAAATAAGTCCCAGGAGCATGTAGGTAAACTCGTGAGGCTGACAGGTAAAGTAGCTGGTGCAGGTGGGCGCCTCGACCGATCTCCACGCGGCCTGCAGGAACCTTGAGGTCTCCAGTTCTTACTTTGCCCCGCACGGTCCTTCCAGGCCTTACAAGCTCAGTGTCTCCTCGCACATCCCCGTGTGGAACGTGGTTCGGGACGATTGTCATCATGCAGTTACTATCCAGATGCAGAAGCGGTGGCTTAGAGAGATGGAGTGACGCACCCAAGGTCACACGGAGGCCTCACAGAGGCCGTGGTTGCAGCTCACGTCTGTTGCGAAGACTCCGGGGTCTTCGAGGAGTCCGCCATGCAGTCAGCCTCACTCCCCGTGTTCGGTGCCTGCAGACAGTCCCCGGACTCGAGGGCAGGAAGGAGCGCCCCGGCCAGCTGCTGGTCCTGGCGCCGGTCGTATCTTCGCTGGAGCCGGGCGTGAAGGTGGCAGACCCTCCTGGCCTCCTGGGCAGAGAAGAAGGAGGCGGCGATGGAGTGCCGCAGGCGCCGGGCGTAGGTCTCCAGGAGCACGGTGCAGCCGGCCAGGAGCTGCAGGGCGCCGGCGGCCAGCGCCGAGGCAGTGCGGGGGCTCTGGGCGGGCAGCAGAGGGCAGTCGTGGGAGGTGAAGCGCAGCTCCCAGGTGTAGGCGCTATGCGCGGAAATGAAGGGGCTCTCAGGGGCCGGCTGGTTGAAGAGGAAGGGGATGAAGCCCAGGACGGTGTGTGCTGCCTTCCAGAAAGAGAAAAAGCCGGTTAGCAGCGGCCGTGGTCACTGCCTGTCCCTGCCACCTGCGGAGACTTGGTGGGATGGATGCCCCAGGGTCCCTGCCCTCGTCTGCGAAATGGGTACCGACACAACCTTCTGCCTCCTGGGGCTTGGGGAGGACCAACTGTGACCCAGGCTGAAAGGAACTCTTTTGGCAAATAAAAAGTATCTCACATATTATTGTCACTGTCTTTGAGCAGAATATTTTAAAGAAAACATTGGCATTTACCCCACCCCCCTACCCGAGCCCCCATGCTGAGGATTGAACATAGGGGCTTTTGCACTGAGCTACCTCCCCAGTCCCTTTTATATTTTTAGATAGGGTTTTCCCCTAGGTTGCTAAATTTCCCAGGCTGGGCTCAAATTTTAAGACCTTTTGCCTCAGCCTCCCAGAGTGCTGGGATTACAGGCATGCACTACCCTGTCTGGCTAAAGCCACCTTTGATTTTCTCTAAGATTTTAAATGAGGGAACACAGTTACACACTTTAAACATTGCCTGACATGTATCTTTCCTGTGGCCTGTGGTAAGAAATGCATTTTACAGCATTTTCTGACCACAGATTGTGTGGTAATTGAAGAAAACGTCACAAAACAGACCTTTATTGCTACAATATTCTCCGATAATTTTCTAGCCTATTTTACTTCATTAGAAAAAAGAACCCTAAACTGGTTAAATTGATTTCTTGGTATTTAAAAAATAATTTTCTAGTATATCATAAGCACTTGTTAAATATAAGCTAGTAACATAATTAGCTCAAGGAATGAATCCTTATAGCCATATCTGCATTCTTCTTCTTCTTCTTTTTTTTTTTTTTTGGTACTGGGAATCGAACTCAGGGCGTTGCACTTGCTAGGAAAGCATTTTAACCACCGAGCTAAATCCCCAGTCCCATAATTAGCTCAGGGTCTGAGGCTTTAGTACGTTTTATGCAACAGAATTTTGTGTGAGAGCTCACTATTAAAAATAAAAAGATTGTGGCAAAAGAAAAATTGAGAACACGAACCTCGATCTGATAATAAGTATATACATCAGTAAATAAATAGTAAACATTTTATATATTGCCATTGAGCAGTAAATATTTTAGGCTTTGTGGGCTATATGGTGCCTGCTGTGACTACTCAACCTTTGCCTTTGTACAGCAGCCACCGCTAGTACATAAACAGATGGAAGGTTGTGTTCCAATAACGCTTTATTAACAAAACCTAAAATCCAGTGCTGGATTTGCCCTGAAGGTCACAGTTGGCTGACTCCTGATCTAGACTGTCCCTGAGCCTTGTATCCAGTTGGAGATCCAAATGCGAGTTATTAGTAGTAGCAACTATCTATGAAACATCTTTTATGTAGCATGGAACTTACTACATACTTCTAGAGACATTATCACATTTTAAGACTCACATAGCTTCAGATAAGGAGGGTTGATCTAATTTGTACAAATGAGGAAAATGAGGCCAGGACATTGTGCTATTTATGAAGAGTGACTTTGGGACAAGTCACTTTAAGGTGTCTGGGTCTCAGCATCTTCACCCGCAATAGAGGCAAAAACAGAATCCCTTTCCCAGGGCTGTTGTGAGGTTAGAGGAATTATCTACGATGCCCTGGAGGCCCCAGCTGCAACTTGGAGGCAAATAAGATGTAAATGCAAGTCAAAGTTTTGACAAGCCCTCCCCTTTCCTCCCCTTTCTCCCCAGAAATGACTCCACTTCCATCTTCCCACCACCTTACCTACCTCATATTTGACTGTGAGTGTGATGGGCACAACAGGCAGCTTCTGTGCCCACTTCACAGTTGCCTGTGCCAGGAGGAAGGCCATGTAGTCTGTGGCCACCGTCACAGCTGTGGCCACCAGGAGCAGGACGAGCAGTCCCAGCTTTAGGAGACAGCTCAGCAGCTCCTCCTGTGACAGCTTCGGCCGGGCCACCCGGAGCAGCCAGGCGGGTGGAGACTCCATCAGGTGCGTGGCCTGGGCCTGAGCCAGCTGCTGAGCCAGCCTGCGTGTTGCATAGAGATTGTCAAATCTCAGGTCCGTCAGGTAGTGATGGAGGTACCAGCCGGACTCCACCAGGAGGCCCAGCATAAACAGCCCCGTGACCACCCGCTGGGTCTCCAGGGCTACTGCCCGAGCCAGGGACTCCAGGCCGGAGAAGTCCTCCAGGATCTGCTGAGCGACCTTGAGCATGTGAAGCTGGAATGCAGAGCCATTGCCCTGGGCCGCGAATCTCAGGCCCCGGCTGCCTGCTCGGCCTGCAGAGCCCAGCGCCTGGGACGCGGCATGCAGCTGGTGAGTGGTGTTGAGCAGACTCTCCAGGGACCCCTCGGTGATGCATCTCAGCACCTGCCCGGTGGCACGCACGTTGGCCAAGACATTTGGCACCACAGCAATGGCCAGGGTGGCAGTACTATAGGACAGGAGCAGGTGTCGGCCCTGCTTTGTGCCCAGGGTGGGCACGCTGAGCGCAAACAGGCAGCGGACTGGGGGCACCAGGCCCAGGGCCAGGAAGACCAGGAGGCCACAGACCATGGCAACCATGGCCGAGGGTCCCAGGGTATAAAGTCGTGAAGACATCAGCCAGTGATGAACCAGACCGGCAGCAGTGAGAGCCAGGGACCCGCACAGGAGGATGTGGGTCAGCAACTGGCCACAGCTGGCTGGGACAGGCTGAGAGAAGGCATCCCAGGCAGCATGGAGTGGGACAAATGCCTTTCGGATCCCCAAGTGCAAGAACCTCCACCTGCACGCAAGCAAATAGGACACGCTCTTTCAGAGGGCGGGGCAGGAAAGGGTCAGCCCACAGGCCCTGTCCCACCAACCTGAGGGCAGGCTGCCCCCGCAGGCACACTTTCCAGATAGACCAATCAGAGTCACCCAATCCTATCATGTGACATAAAGTGAGCCAATCAGAGCCTTTGTCAGGATTATTCTCACCGGAGGAGTCAGGGAGGAGCCCCACGCACTTCCTGTGGGGATCGATGTTGGGGCTGCCTGAGTCTAGAATTACAGTCTTGTGAGGGAAGCTGGCCCACGAGAATGGATGAAAGCCATGAAGTAAGAAGCTCAGGAGAGAGAGAGCGAGGAAGCGAGAATATGAGCAAGGGGGGAGAGTCAGAGAGACAGAATTCTTTATGACTTTGGTTCTTCTCTATTTAGGGGCAGGGAGGATGACCCAGGTGGCCTCTGAAGAGCTTTTTCTGCCCATTTTTCTTATATTTATTCATTCAACAAATATTTATTAAGCAACTAATAAATGCCAGCTGTTGGAGAAACAGAAATAACAAAAACAGGCGTCACACCAGCCTTCGCAGAGCTCGGGTTTCAGAGTGATGGCAGAGGCGCAGTAAGAAGAGGGTGCTCTGTCAGCGTTCCCCGAGGGTGGCATGATCGCTTCCATTTGCTCAGGCTGACTGCAAGTGAGGCCAGCATGACAGCAGGGTGCTGGAGGATGAGGCGGATGCTTGAAGGTGAAGGAGAAGGAATCAAATCGTTGTCCATGTGTTGGGCTTGAGACAAATTAACTCATGGGCCACATTCTGGAGGAGTTTGCAGTCAAACTGGGAAGACTTAAATGGGACATCAGAGTGTAAGTTCATTAAAAAAGAACTCTCGGTTGGGCTCAGTGGTGCACAGCTGTAATCCCAACTACTCAAGAGGCTGAGGCAGGAGAATCCCAAGTTTGACGAGAACCTGGAAACTTAATGAGACTCTATCTCAAAAATAAAAAGAGCTGGAGATGTAGCTCAGTAGTAGAGTGCTCTTGTGCTCAATTCACAGTATCACTCACACACACACACACACACACACACACACACACACACACGTCCAAACCACATACAGCAACCCTGGACCTAGGTCTGCACTGAGGTGGTCTAGGTAGAGTCACTCGTTTTTACCTGGTAGAGTCAGAGTTAGGGAGGTTTCTGGAGGAGGCGACGTTTGAGCTGGGACTCCAAGGACAAGTACCAGTTCTTAGGTGGGAAAGGGTGGCCCAAGAAGGAACTGGGTGCAGAGGTGCAAAGGTCCTGAGCTCTGAGCAACATCATTAGGAAACAGGCATCAGGGCAATGGAACTCGAGTAGTTAAGATCCATGAGGCCTGGGAGGCTAGAGCAGAGGTCACAATCCCCAGGCCAAGGGGCTGAATCTGGTGTGCAAATGTGCTTTACTTTGGAGCATGGTACATTATGCATGTGGGGAGGGGCGGCTTCATATGGAAATAGGAAGTTTCACATTAAAATCTGGATTTCCACTCCCTTTGAGAAACAAGGGGATCTTGGCTAGAGTTCCTGCCTTTGCAACAGGCAGCTGGAGCTGAACATCCGCTGCTCCTCCGGCAGGGGTGCGCCTCCTACAGGCTGGGAGCCCCCCTTCACTGTGCAGGTGGTGTGCACATCCATAACTTCCTGGCCCTTGAAACTGGATGTGGGACTGAACACACTTCCTGGTATATAATTAGCATTTGGAACAGGGTAGCTGTTGAAATGATAGCTAGTAATAGAAATGAGTTTAAGAGCTGAAAAACAATCCTATGTCATACTCCATGCTGAGTTCTGTGCTGTGTATTGTAAATAACAAGGAAACTACCGGCTATCTACTGAGTACTTACTCTCAGCCAAGCTCTGTGCATGCATTTTCTCATTCATCTCTCGCTACAGGTTCATAGATACCATCATCATTTCCATTTCACAGATGGGGACACTGAGTCTCAAAGAGGTGAGGATTTACCCAAGGTCACAGAGGCAGGAAATGGCAGGGTTTGGGATTTGGGCTCATACTCATCACAATGGGCTGCTGACTTTCTTGCTTATGGCCTGCAGTGTCCAAAGTCCCCAGACCTACCCGGTCCTGACGAGATGCTCAGTGGTTCCCTGGAGGCCCCTCATGGTCCTGGAGCAGGGTTTGGGCGGATGTTCTGTGGCAGCAGCAGCGTGGCAGGTAGAGAGGAAGCACTGGGACTCAGGAAGCCCTGCTGCTTCTGCTTTTCCACCCTTTAATTAAGTCCTCTTGGTTGTCTTGTCCCGCCCTGCCTGGGGCCACCTCCGGGATGGGGGTGGCGGTTGGGCAAGCTGCCTCCTCTAGCCATGGTAGGCAGGGGTAGGAGAAGGTGTAGGAGGAGAGGAAGAGATGTTTTCCAAGCCACATCTGCAATCTTACTAGCAGGAAAGTAGAATTAGCCCATTTTACAGAGAAGGAAACTGAGGTTCAGAGAACCCAGACAGATTGTTACCAGTAGCAGGGGACTAAGACTCTGTTCTGCTTCCCCTTCCCCTCCCCTCCCACTCTGTAAAGAACTCACAGGAGACAAGGGGAACCCTGCTAAGCACTGTGCTCAGCCATGCACCCCAGAGGGACTGGTTTGCAGCCCCGTGATTACTTTGTAATTCACCTGGCACTGCACCAGTAGAAGCTCTCTACATTCCCTGTCTACTCTTTTCCACAGCCCTTTGGCCTGCAGGCCCACTTCCAGGCTGTCCTGGAAGTCATTCTCAAGTGGAGTGTGAGGCTTCTCCCACAGCATCTCTGTCCCCATCACTTTCGGCCGGACCTGCACCCCAGGAGGCCTCCCCTGTACCCTGAGCCTGGAGATAGATCAGTAGGAGACACAGCCAGGTGGCATTCAGGCTGCTGGTCATTTTTCCTTACAAGGACCTGCTGCCTGGGCCACTCCCTCGGGCCTGAAGCGGGGAACCCTGCAGGCTGGATAGGGGAAGTGCCATCTCATAGTCACTGAGCAAGTGAATGAGACATCTGTGGTTAGACCCGCAGAGGAACACAATGCCCTTCCCAGGCTCTGCCTCCTCCCCCAGGAAGCCAGGAGCTGCCACACTGGCAGGAACCAGGCACACGAGATTGTCCAGGGGCAGCAGCCCCGCGTGCCTGTGTCCTGCAGTGCACAGTGGTTGAGCAGCTAAAGGAAGCAGGTGACTGCAAAGTGTGACCTTCAGAAAGGCAGCTGCTTCTCAGTCCAGCAGAGGGTCAAAGCCCCTTGAAAAACAAGGGCTAGTCACCAGATGTTCGAGTTTTTTTAAGATGCTAGTCATTCCCTTTAGTATGTAAAAATTCCCAAGTTTTTAAATCCAATCTTTAAAAAAAATAGAGATGCTACGTGTTGACCCATCTTAACAGGTCTGGATGTCAAAGCCAGAAGGGCCACCAATCTGCAACCTCTGCAACGAGGCCTCAGTGTGGTCTGCTGGCATGCAGCTGTGTGGCTGCACCGAGCTACCAAGTTCTTCCCCTGAACTGCAGGGGCTGTGAGGTGGAGGTGGAGGTGGCGGAGCTCAACAGAAACGCCAGCTTTGTCGGTCACTGTGCTGTGTGACCTTGAGCAAGACACTGCCTCTTTCTGGACTTGTGCGTCCCTGCCATAGCAAGAAGAACGTAGTACCTAATGGGAGCATCATTTGAGGATTCAGTGATGTAATGTGCAATGGGAATTCAGTAAGCAGTAGAGAAACGGTCATATCCTGCTCTCTCCCACCTGGTTTCCAGCTCTGCTGGAGCGAGTCCCAGGCTGCTGGGAACCACTTGTCCAGGCCTCTGAGATGCCCCCCAAGTCCCAGGACAATCTGGGTCCTGTCACATAGGAAATGTCAAGGCATTGTGCTGGTCCCAGAAGACACTGCTGGCATTTGCCCAGTTTCTGCACGTGGGCACAAGGGAGCTGACTGGCTAAGAACAATGAAGGTCACTTCCAGGAGGCTTCTGGTGGCTTTGTAAGATTTGGAAGCAGAGGGGCATGGGGAGGAAAAGAGTGGAAGATATTTTTAGCTTTTCTTGGCCCATGTAGGCGCTACCTCTGCCCACATAAGGCTGGCCTGACCTCAAGGCCCACAACATCCGGAGAGGACTTCTGAGTCATCACAGATAGAACCAGCTGTGTTGAGGGGACTTTCAGGATGAAGGATTCAGAGCCATAAGACAGAAGGGGAAGCAGTGAGCTGTCAGGCCGGCCTGGGGAGAGTAGTCTGGGATTGGGGAGGGCCCTAGAAGAGTAGCGCCAGTGAGTTTTCAGCCTGTGGGCAAAGAATGTGGCCGCCGTCTGGATGGAGACTGCAGCAAGGTGGCTAAAATCTGAGCATTTGGACGGCGCTGTCTGATAGGAACAGGTTGGAAGCCACCAAGGGGGGACTGCATAATATCATTTCCTGATAAACACATAAAAACTAAAATTAGTTTTAATAAAATCTTTTATTCAACCTATTATATCCAAAAGATTAATCTTTCCACATGGAAACAATATAAATTATTATTACAAGGCTGTTTTTCATTTATTTTCTCACACTATGGTTTCAAAACCTGGTGTGTGTTTGAAATTTGTGACGCATCTCAGTTTGGACCAGCCACAGTGCAAGTGTCCCTCAGTCAAGCATTGCAGGTGGCTACAGGGTTGGACAGGGCAGGTGCAGACCATTTCCATCATCGCAGTGAGTTCTGTTGGGCAGCACTCGAGGCCTTTAGAATTGGTGACCACCAACGCCAGATGGACCTTCCTGAGCAGGTAGTTTAGGAGACTTAGGTTCAAATGCCCTCATAGGCTGGGAAGGTGGCAGAGTAGAAAGAAGAGAGACAGTGTAAGATGATAAGGCGTGGTGGGGACTGTGGTAAGGAAGACTACTCAGCTCCACACAATTGTTGCCTGGTGGGCAGTGAGGGCTCCATATCACTGGATCTTCTGGCATTTTCTTTTCTGAAGCAGAGATTCAGATTTTTAGGTGAAACCTTCTGAACTTTAAAGAGTAGCAGCCAATTAATAATTTAAAACTCACTGATAGAGGGGCAGGCAAAGCCTGGCTAAAGGGGGGATGCAGAGCTGGGCACCACCGGATGGCAAGCTCCAGTGGGGCCTACACCCTGTGCCATGTTGTGTGGCGCTCCTCCGGACCCGCATCCCACCCTTCCCTGCCCGGGTGCAGGAGCAGGCCTGGCCAACCTGCCTCTGAGGCTTGCTGCACTCCAGCTTGGATTAGGTGTCAGCAGCTAAATCGTGGTGCTGGCCACTTGGGCCAAGGTGATTCTGGATGTTTCTGTGCAGGTGGTTTTGATGATATTAATGTTGAAATAAATGGACTTTGAGTCCAGCAGACTGTCCTCCAGAGTGGGGTGGGTCTTACCCAGTCAGCAAAACATCGAGCTTCTAGGAGTTGGGAAGATCCTGCCATGGGCAGCCTTCAGATCCAGCTGCCACTCTTTCTTGAGTCTCAGTCTGCCAGCATGGCCACCAGCATGGGCTCACCCAGATGCCATACTGCGAGCCAGCGTCTCCCCCTACCCTGCTCTCTGCCAGGTTCTCCCACCATGCAGGCCAACTATCAATGGAAACCTCCAAAACTATGAATCTATGTAAACCTTTCCTCTTTTTAAATGGGCTGTCTTTGGTATTTTGTAATAGTGATGAAAACCTGACTAACACATGATGGTCAACCAAAGCTCAAAAACATTAAATGAAAAATTTTTTTAGAAATAAACAATTCATGGGCCTGGGGGTTTAGCTCAGTGGTTAGAGTGTTTGCCTCGTAAGTCACAAGCACAAGACCCTGAGTTTGATCCCCAGCACCAAAAAACAAAACAAAACAAACAAACAAAAAACAACAAAAAAAAAACCAAACAATTCATAAGTTTTAAATAACTTTTATGACAATATTGTTCATAGTTGGTCTTGTTCATCTCTTACTGTGCATAAAGAGTAAGAATCTTACTCTTATTAACTTAACTGAATCTTATTTTAATTTGCATATCTCTGATCACAGACGCGTGGGGCTGGGCATCTCTTCTTAAGGCTTTGGTCATTCACACAGCCTTTTCAGAGTAACGTTTGAGATCTTGCATACATTCTTGAGGGAGAAGGCAGATGGCTTCCAAAGGTGACTGCAGCTGCCACAGCCTCCAGGTTGGATACAGCTCCTCCTGCCAGGGGACAGAGTCCACCTCCCTCCCTTGAACCAGGCCACACCTGTGGCTGGCTTTGGCCAGTGAATGGGATGTAGCAGAGGTGACATTCAGGGACCTCCACATCTAGGCCTAGGAGGCCTCAGATTGCTTCCTTCCTCTTTGAAGTCCACAGTCATGCACCGAGGTCCAGGCTGGGTCCTGGTGAAGCCACCTGGAGAGGGACCCTGGAAAGTGTTGGGCATTCCAGCCCCAGTCAGTGACCCTGACCGCCAGAGCCAGGACCCAGCCATCCCTGTCCCGATGTAGAATCATGAGCCTGAAATTTTGGGGTGGCTTGTTATGCAGCCATAGAAAACAAAAACAGGATTTTTGTTTTGTGCGGTTTGTCCTTTCTGAACTCTGGGGCTCTCGGTAGGTTCCAGATGAGCCCGTGGCACATTTCCAGTGATCTGACAACACCCCGCCACCCCCTTCCTCCTATGCCACCACTGGTGCACAGCAGTGGTGCCCACCTTCAGCCCACAGATCTCTCTGGCCAACAATGGCAAAGACCTTCCGTGCAGACAGGAGCCATGTCAAGCGGGAGCAGTCCTGGGAGGGGCGGGAGGTTTCTAAGGGGGATGCAGAGAGGGTTGGTTGCCAGCCAGGAGAACAGGGTGCCCCAAACCCAGGAAAGGCCTAGCTGCGAGCACCCAGTAGACTGAGGCCACCTCTGCCTGGAGGTCCTCCCCACGGGCTCCACTCTGCCTTCCCTCTTCCTTCCACATGGCCATGAGCATCAGTCCCCTGCCGCCTCCTCAAAGAAGTCCTCCCTGACCGACCCAGCCTCTGAGTCAGTTTGCCATTTCTTCTTAGCCAGAACCATGACTCAGAGTCACTTTATCTGTTTGCCTTCCTACTGCCTGTCTCTTCCACCAGGGCAGGGAGGGGACCAGAACCAGCATGTCACAGCTTTGTAGTAAAGGTTTGTTGAATGAACAGATGAGAGAACAAGGTAACAAAGAAATGAACCAAACTGAACCCAGATCAGCGGGCAAGCCTGCTTTCTCCTCTACCTGGTGTAAATTCATGGATCTGAATACTTGATGTGTGCCAGAGACTGCTCCAGGTACTGGGGTTACAGCTGGGAACAAAAGAAAGTCTGTGTTTTTCTAAATTTACGTGCCAGAGGGAGGGAAAGCTAATAAACAAGAAGATACATGACACAGGGTCCTAAGTGCTAAGACAAACAGAGGCAGAGAGCAACAAGGACAATACTTTATAAAGGTGGCGAAGGAAGCATCCCTCGGCAGGTGACATCTGAGCAAGAACTTGAACAAAGTACAAGTGGGTGTCTGGCATATATTTGGGAGCAGAGTGTTCTAGGAAGAGGAAACTGCATATGCAGAGGCCCTGAGGTAGAACAGCATGAGTATGGGGAGCAGAGAGGACAGGGGAGAGCAGAGGAGACAGAGCTTGGAGCCGAAGACTTTGGGGCTCTGAGGCTCTCTTATGATTAGAAAGACAGAGTCTCCAGCTCCAGTGTTGATTAACATTCTTTATTTCATAGCGCGTTTGATCAGAAGTATTTGAATCATGAACCCTCTGCTCTCAAGTCCTGGAGTTTCTTTCCACATGAGCCTCTCCCTGCCCCATAGGAGGGCCCACCCCCCGCCAAGCTGCATGGGCTGAGACTGATTAAATACTGGCTGTTCTCCCAGGAAGGAGGTGGGGCTTGACCTCCAGCTCAGGGGCCTCCGCCTGCTCCCAGGGGGACACGCTGACTCACTGGTGCTGAGCGATCCTCAGGGAGCCTCGGTCCCCCGGTGCAGGATGGGGAGGGGAGAGGGCCTTGGCCCCTTGCTGGTCCTTTCTGATGCTGGGCTGCCTAGGCCCCTCCGGCAGAGGCTTCCTGAGTGCCTGAACCCCCACTGCACAGGTGCAGGGTTGAGGGCTGCCTCTGCTGGATACTAGGAGTGCTGGGGTCCCCTGGGACCATCCCACCTCCAGCCACGGGCTGGTGCTGGGGGAACGCCTCAGTTTCCCCATCCCTGGAAGGGAATTACAGTATATTGCCTGCCAGAGACACTTTACCATGGATTTCTATAAGGACCAATTTATCATTTGACTTTTCTTTCACCTCTGAAAATATGAATTAAACATGCTTACCACTGGGGCAAGGTGGGCAGGTAGGGCCCAGCTGCCGGGGACAAGTAAAACAAGAGGCATCAGAGACCACCAAGGCCAGTGCAGGGAGGTCCTGGCTGGGAGGGACCACAAGTCGGTCACCTGCGTAAGGACCAGGCCCAGAACTGGCCTGACCTCAGTACTATGGCCAAGCTGAAGAAGATGAAAGAGGAGAGTCCTAAAGCCCTGGGGTAGAGACGTCAGCAAGGGACACTCAAACTCCCCTAGCGTGCTTGGGTGCCCAGAGATCAGCATGGCGGCTTTACAGTCCCCATATCCTTAGGAGGTCATCTGTCCCACCCTCTGTCTCCAGCAGTTGGGAGCACTCTCTGGTTGCTGGGTATCCGCAGCGGTAATAGCCAAACAGCTGGTGCAGAGCGCGCACCAGGCAAACAGAGCCCACCCAAGTTGGGAACAGCTTCAACACCTGGCCTGGAACTTTCCAGCCCCAAAGTCTCTGTAGGCGAAGTGGTCCTTAAAGACAAGATGGTTTCTCCAGAGAGACTTAAAGTAGTCAGTGGGGAAGAAAGTCATCTGTGCCCATGGGATGGATACAGCTTCCCATCCCAAGTGTACAAGACAAACACATCCCAGGTTTGCGAGGTGCGCTAAACTGGGCTCTCTGGCACCCTAACCACAGGACAGGTCACAGAGAGGAGCTAGATGAGGCAGCCGGTCTGGGAGGGAACTTGGCCTTGAACGGCACGAGAGAGAAAGAGAAGGTGTCCTTGACCATGAGCCTGCGGGCCTGAGTGGACACTGGAGGTTTCCATGCTTGCTGCATGTTGGATTACAGAAAGGAATTGCTTGATCATCCTGTGGGGTCCTAGCAGCAAGGATGGTGCTGCCGGATGTCTGCCCAGCCCAAGGGGAATCCCCCGCGTGTGTGCGTGCATCAGAGATTGTGAAGCGTGCTGTTCATCAGGGAGGGCGGCAATGCAGTGACATTGGCTAAGTGGACGTTGGCCCAGTGGTGGTGGGCCCAGTCTGGGAAGGTGCCCAGCTGGAAGATGTTCTGTGCCCAGGTATTCATGGCCAGGCTGAGCAGCAGGACACCCATCACGTTCATCAGGAAGCCGGTCCGTACCTGAAACAGAGCTCAGACTGAGTGGGCTCGGCACAGGTCCATCACACCAATGGGAAAACTGAGGCTCGGAGACAGGAGATCATTCTCCGGAAAGCCAGCAGCTGGGGAATGATGGGCCAGGCCGCAAATCCGGTCAGTCAGTGCCCGATACCTTTCCCTCCTCACCCCATGGAGGGGCACAAGCGTCCCTGCTCACTAAGTGGCTTCTAGGTGATGCCAGGCACCATGCCAGGCACTTCTCACAGGGTCACATCGTTTAACCATGAAAGCAACCGTTTGAAGGTCATTGTCAATCTCCCTTTTCCAGAAGAGGAAAATGAGGTCCAGAGAAATTGTTTTGCCCAAGGCTCACAGGACCTGGGTGCTAACAATCATTCATCGCCCCCCACTCAGTGCACATGTACAGACACACGCAATGTATGTACACACGTATGCACATCCGTATACACAGCGCACGCATACACGCACACACATACATTCTGCAGGTCCCACAAAGGCTTTACCTATCTATCAGAAAGAATTTTTCTTCTGGAAATTTTACCTCTGTAAGTAGCTGGAAAGCATTCGCCCATTTGCTCCCTCCCCTGGCTGGTCTCTTGTACTGTTCAGTCCACTTTGGGCTAAAATTCCTGTTTTACTGTTTGGGTTTTCCGGTTGCTTCAGCTTAGCGTTCTCCAGGCTTGGATCCATGGTGAGGAAGGCTTCCCCTCACATAGCTCTTTGGAGCCTACTGCTCACAGGGAAGATCTCCCCTGGGGCTCTCCTGCCTCAGCCTTCTCACCCCCTTGCCCACTGCCCTTTGCAACAAGGAGAGAAAGGCGTGGCACCTCTCCAGGGAAGTGTCAACAAGGAAAACCTAATTTTTTTTTTTTATTTCTTTGCATGTACTACCAGATTTCCATGTACGCATACACTGGAAAATTTTCTTTTAAAATAGTCTTATTTAAGTTTTAAAAAACATGAGAAATCGACTTAGTAAAACTGCTGAAAGTCTTGGATAAGCATTGCCAGGATGGTTCACTGAAAGGGCATGTGTGGTGAAAGCAAGAGACCAGATGTAAAGTCCCAAGCGCTATGCTGCGCCGCCCTGTCCCAGAAGGCAGGAAAGCCCCTGGCACCTCTGGAGGGGAGAATGGCTCAAGCCGGCCCGGGATCTGGAAGCCTGGCTCCAACTCCTGCAGGGCCCACAGTGTTACTCTAATTAGCAACTAAGCTGTGACTCTCGGGAGCAAACCCTGCAGGTGGGCCACAGATTGGCCGCTGTGCCTCACGGCACCTTCTACCTCTCACGAAGTGTGGTCTCTCCCTCTTGGGGTCTCTCGTTTCTCTCGCTGTCTCTCTGCTCTCCAAATCTGAGCCGCGTGCAGGCTTGCCCCTCACCGTTCTAGTCTGTAAATGGTCTCCCCGCTTCGTCACCTGTCCTTGAAGCCCCAACAATCCCACCACCACTGGGCAGCGCAAGGGAGTCCTCTAAAGGCAGGAGTTAAACACACTCAGCTCTGCTTACAATCGCGTCAAGGCCTCCCACTGCGGTTTGCAGGGTGTCCCGGCGCGCCGACCCCCTCCCCACCGCCGGTCTGCAGCCCCGTCCCTCCCCCACTCTACTGCGGTCCCAGCACACGCAGCTGCCCCCCACTCCAGGCCTGTGCCCTCTGCTGGGTCAGCTCTTCCAAGGCTGGCTGCTCCTGACATCAGTTCTCAGCTCGTACGTCCCCTCCTGAGAGAGGCTGTCCCTCCCCGCCCCACCTAAGGTAACCCCCATCATCCTCCGCCACGCCCCATGTTTTATTTCCTTCCTAGCACTTAGCACTATTGAAATCTACATCATAATAAAAACCCGCTGAGTTTGTCTGCTGTCTTCTCTGTAACAAACGCCTTCTCTGGAGGCAGCTCTGCTGCCCCTGGTGGCCAGAGCATGAAGTGCACGCAGTAAAAACCCAGCAATGAAGGGTCAGGGACCTTCGCTGTCTCCCTGCGTAGCTCCTGCCTCTCCTCACTCTTGCTCACTCTGTCGACATTCGTCTTGCTGGGGTCTCCTGCCTGGTTAGGCAGATCGCACTTCTGGGCTGTCGTCAGCTCAGGACACTGGAGAGGGAAGCGGCTGCAGGGGGCAGGAGGCCGGAAGGAGTCGCCTGGGCAGGGAGCCTCGCTGGGGAGCTGAACACATTGCCGGTGGCTGGGCCCTCTGAAAGCCAGGGTGGGGGAGCCCCCACTGCACAACCCCTGGCTTCCATCCATCCCATTCCCCGACTGGCTGGGCAGGGAGCCCCGCTCCTAAATCCCTAGTCCCAGGGTGCGTCTGTTTCCCCTGTCTCGTAAAGATTCTGGGCATGGAGCTTTGGAAAACAAGCAGGAAAATAAAGCAGTGCCCAGAGAGAGTGGCGTGTCCCTTGTCCCTGAAGCCAACCATGGGAAGTCATTACCAGGCAGTGTTTCTGCTAATGGTCTAAGCATGTGGATCATCCCAATGTTTGCTGTCATTTAAGTTCCCGGTCCCATGGAGAGCGGCCTGCTCAGAGGCTGGGGCGGTTGGGGAGGGCAGGTGCCCGCCGGTGCCCCCCACCTTCCCAGGCGGCTGGTAGAAATGCTCAGACTCACCATGTCTTTGACCAGCAAGTCTCCAGAAGCGAAGGCGATGGAGTTGGGGGGCGTGGAGACCGGCAGCATGAAGGCAAAGGAGCAGCCGATCGTGCCCGGGATCATCAGGTACAGCGGGTGAACCCTCAGTCGGATGGCCTGGCCGGGCGGCACAGACAAGACAGACAAACACAGAGGGACTCCAGTGAGAGAGAGAGAGAGAGACGGGGCAGTTGGAACGAGAGGAACATAAAGACATAGAGATTGGCAGAGTGGCAGAGAGCAATAGAGACACATGAGAGGAGTTAGACAGACAGACGTTCAGCCAGATGTACAGAGAGAGAAGCCGACCAGCAGAGACCCAGGCAGAGATGGAGAGACCCTCCGCAGGTCAGTGACACAGCAGGACTACCCTGCAGTTTCATCAGGGAGGGGCTGGGGCGATTTATCCAGAACCTTCCTTCTCAAGTGTACATGCATTACAGTCACACAGCGTGCCCCTGAAAACCCGGATGGATGGACCCACCTTCTCAAGACTAGCCGAACCTGATCCCACGGTTCTGAGCGCGACCCGTGACCTTGCATTCACAGGTTCCCCAGGGGATGCTACAGCTGGGGCTGTCCAGGACCACACACTGAAAACCAGGGCTCTAACATACCGCTCCCCTGCCTGGTCCGTCCGCAGCCACACTGTCCCAGCAGCTGCCTCTGGGTACCTCCTGCAGGCTGGATTTCAGAGACAGGAGAGCTCAGGACAGCATCTGCTGTCAAGCGTTTCTCCATCTCAAAGCCCACGCAGTAAGTGTGCCTATGGGCTGGTCTCGGGCAATGAGCCATCATGTCTTCGCCTCTCCCAAATGCTATATTCACCTGTGATTCATGCATTTTATTTAAAATAGAACATTTGGGGCCTCTCTAGGGGATTGTGCAACCCAAAGCATGTATGTTTCTCAAAAAGCTCCCACATCACCCCCTTTTTGATGAGAAGTAAAATTTAGAAGAATGTATCTCTCACCAGTGTCTTTTTCAGAAAATGTTGCTCCTCCAGTTTCTCTTTATTGCCAGGTCTCTCAGATCTGATTGATTAAACCCAGTTGCACTTAAGAAGGGTGTGAAGACTCCCACTCCACACGGCTGTAGGAGAGTAAATTGGGAGCCACTTTGGGGCCTGGTTTGTTCATATCTAACAACATTTAAAGGCATGTGCTCTTTAATCTAGGACTCTAAGCCACCATGAACAAGTAGCTTTGCTCTACCGTGATGTTTCTGTTATAGGAATTTCTCTAGATTTAATCAAGGGTGCATAGCTGAGGCAAGGTCAAGACAAGATTGTTAGATAACAGTCTAGAATACCTTATGTCCATTAGTAGGAGATTGCTCAAACAAATCTACAACTGTCTAATTATAATGGAATCTTTTCGAGTCATTGAAAAAGCATACAGTGTATCTCTGTGTGCTGATGCAGCGTGCTCTCAGCCACAGACTGATGCACATAACAAGCAAACCAAAACCCAAAACGAGGTGGTGCTGGTTAGGGACTCCTGCACTGCTGGTTGCATACCAAGCCTTTGTACTTGCAAGAAGGGTTTGATTTTATGAGCTTTGGATTATATTAAGATAATTACGTGGCTTGGTCTTCTTTAATCTGTTTAAATATAAAACCGTATTGATAGTTTACTAATGTTATTCCTTTTGAAAATTCCCAGTATAAAATCTACCTGATGGTGAGGCATTGTTCTTTGTGTCTAATCCTGGATTCATTTTGCTACAGTATCTGCACCTTCCTTTACATGGGAGACTGTATTGCTTTTCCTCCTTTGCTCTCCATGTCTGGGTTTGATGTTAGGTTCACAGATCTCACACAAGGGTTCTGGATAAATCATCTCAGGCGCCCCCTGATGAGACCATCCGGGCTGGTGATTTTTAGAGCAGAGGTTCTTAACCAGATGCCACTTGTTCCCCCAAGGAATGCCTGGCAACATCTGGAGACATTCTGGATCGCGGAGATTTAGAGCACTCTCTGATCCATATCATCAACAATGCCGAGACCCCTGCCTGGGAGGGGAGCTAAGCCTCACCTCCGTGGGGTTTCTCCTGTGGTTCTTTGTTTACTCGGACTGTCTACTTAATCCAAATTTTGTAACTTCTGTCTTCCCAGAAAACGCTCCACATCATCATGGGTTAATGAGGGAATGTATTGCACTTTGAAAATATTTATTCTGTTTATGCATTTCTTGAAAAAAATATTCCTATTGTCTAAGAAATGACACTGTGGTTCTGATAATTTCGCACATTTGGGAAGACGGGGCTGTAAGTGGAGCCCCTGAGGACGCACGCCTGAGGATCCCCCCACCCCGTCCCTCTAGAAGGCCCCTCACCAGCTCTGCGAGGACAGGCAGGAAGATGATGATGGTGGCCGTGTTGCTCGCAAACTCTGTGAAGAAGGCGATGACGATGGTGATGAGCAGCGCTGCCAGGACTGGGGGCATGTTCTCCAGTGGGTGCAGCTGCCCTCCGATCCACACCGAGAGCCCCGACTCCTGCAGGGCAGGGGCAGCCATCACACTCAGCACTGAGCGGGGCAGAGAGTTGGGGTGCATCCCGCAAAGGACAGTGCTACCCTTCACAGATGAGGGACCCAGCTGCAGAGGGATAGGATGTATCCAAGGTCACCCACTTGAGCCAGCAGCCTCTCTGCTCCTCGGAGTCCTCTCCGAGCTCTACAGACCAGGGTCCCTGATAATCCTTTTGGTTAGAAGCAGAAGCTCCATTTCCATTTGGTTCTAGCACCCTGAAGCTCCAGCTTGAGTGGGAAAGGGCAGTCAGATGCTTCACTGTAAATCTTACTCCTCCAATGGTGTTTGTTAATTGATCAAATATTAAAATGTAAAGTATTCATTATTATATAACATTAATATGCACAAAAGATATTGTTTGTGCGATATCCCTGTATATCATATACAATATAAAGCATGTATCAGATAGGAATGACAAGGAGTGACTGCTACATTCCCTGCTGGGGCCTCCTAAACATTCTGTAGGGTGGATACTATTGTCCCTGTTTAGCAAGGAGCAGAAGGTTGTGTGACTTGTGCAGGGTCCCCGAAGTAGTGACTGAGATACACCTTCTACCTCTGCAAAGCTCCTGAGCGCTCAGCACCCACCTCTGGACTCAGGGATCTGCCACTCTGCCTCCCGTCCCCGCCCCACTTTTTTTGTAGCACTGGGGCTGGAACCCAGGGCCTCATGCATGCTAAGCAAATGCTCTCCTACTGAGCTACATCCCCAACTCTTGCTTAAAATTTTATTTTGAGACAAGGCCTCACCAAGTTGCCCAGGCTGGCCTTGAACCTGCCATCCTCCCTCCTCAGCCTCCCTAGGAGTTGGCATCATTGGCTTGCCCCATGGTTGCCCGGCTACTTTGCCTCTTAATGAAAAGCAATGCCCAGAGCTGGCCGCATTCCTCAGGCCAGGGACAGGATGAGTAACAGGACAGGGTGGCGAGGGGTGGGCCCAGTGGGCCCACCCAACTCCACTCGCACCAACGCTGCAGAATAATCGGGGTGCTCTCTCTGCTGGCTTCTCCAGGACTCACCCTCATTACCAGTATATAATATGTAATACCCCGCCTTGGCTGTTCTGGCATCAAACGTATCCTTGAATAACCCGGATCCAGCAACCCTCACAATGACCACAAAGCTGTGATGTCGACTCATTCTCGATGCTGCCCCTGGTGGCGCCACGCGGCAGGACCGCACTAAAGCCTCAAGGGCAGGTTCTAAAGTTTACCTTTTCACAAAAATAACAGAGCTGCAAGGTGCATGCGTGTAATCTCAGCACTCTGGGAGGCTGAGGCATGTGTGTCACAGGTTAGAGCCCAGCTTGGGCAACTTAGCATGACTTAGAGAGACTCTGTCTCAAAATTTAAAAAGTGGCGGGGGCGGGGGGGTGTTGGGAGCACAGCTTACTGTGAAGGCCCTCGGTTCAATTCTCAGTAGTGGAAAACAGCAACAAGAAAGAGCAAGGAGATGTAGGCTTAGGACTGAGCACGGGCAGCGGAGGGTTAGTCTCTTGACACTGAGAATCGAATGTATTCCTACCACAGTCCTACAGCTCTTTTACCAACCTAGTATCCTCTGGAACCAACATAAATTGTTTTATCATAGCAATTTAGTACATTTTTCTTTTATGGGTAATAGAACATGTACTGCTTTTTTTAGAACTTAAAGTTTCATAGTGGATTCTAGAATAAGCATATGGTTTTTACATAAATAAAACAATACATTCTCCCCTGCAATTTGACTTAAAAGTTGCCTTCAATGCACGAATTATAAATGCTTGAAAACATTTCACCCCAGGAAAGCTCTGGTAGAGTGATGTTGTTTCTTGTACACCTGCACCATTGGGCACCCTGGCACAGCCCTCCCCGGGCTGGGGATACTGCGAGGAAGAAATGGGGCCATGGCTGTGGCACAGCGACCAGCAGCAGGGTGGGCGATTAAATGGAGAGGGGGTGCTGGAGGGAATGCTAATGATTTGGGTGAGTAGAATGCCAAGTGTCCCTGGAGCTTGGCCTCTTAGCGATGGGCTTCCTGCCAACTTCCCACAGCCACGCAGGTCCTGACTTGGCTTCCTCACTGTGGGGAAGTCCGGCAGCTTCAGGAGGGAGGAAAGCCCCCAGCCATCTGGGGTTCTGTTGGGACAAGAAAGGGACTTCCCCACACCCTTAGGAATCAGAAGCTCTGTTTCCTTGGAAACATAGCCCCCCCCCCCAGGTTCCCAGGGATACCAAGGACCAGCAACAGCCAAGGTCTGAGGTGGTAGGGCCAGAGGGTGAAGAGTGAAAGATTCTAGAGTCGGCCCACTTGTGCATCCCAGTTTAATCCTTTCCAGCTGGCATCCTGGGCAAGAAACTTAACCTCTCCAGGCCTCAGTTCCCTTGTTTGTAAACCCAGGATCATAATCCATGTCCCAGAGGGTTGTTGTTGGGCAAAAAGGAGCTGACCAGTAAAGCACCTAGAAAAGGAGCCAGGCACCAGGTAGGTGCCCAACATGTGCCAGCTGCACTTCTTGGCACCATTAAGTCATGAGATGCCAGAAGTGGTGGGACTCACAAGTTACTCAATGCAGTGATTGTCAGACTGTGTTCCACAGGGACCCCGAAGGTGTGACCAGAGGACTCAAGGCCATCACACAGGATGGGGGGAGGGAGGCAGACTGGGCTGCCATCTCTCCTTTCCTACCGCAACTAGACCCTCTTTTCCTGATCTCTTTTCTATATGACAGGGTCATGGCTTATAAGGAAGATGTTATGGTTTAATGACCCAAATCAGAATCCACTGGGCATCCTTGAAAACCTCTTTAAAAGGCTCGTAAAACAGTGGCCTTGGTGGGTATGCAACTCTATGTACTAATTCTCAGGTTTAGAAAGACCAGCAGATTGGATTAAAGGAGGGAAAAAAGAAAATGGTTTTTGCACAGGTGTGAACATTCAAGCCATCGTGGCATTGGCAAGATGTGTGATCTCAGGCAAGTTATTTAACCTCTCTGTCCCTTGAGTTCTTTAAACGATTGCAGTAAAGTTTAAATACGTACGTGGACCCATTGGAAAAAAACCTCCCTGCTGAAGATTCCGATCCAGTGTTCCCCAACTACAACTCCATTCAGCTCCAAGAAGCCAGATTGGTCTTTGCCCAGTTCCCCAACAGAAGTTGGAGGTTTTTCTCAGAGCGGGGAATGTGGGACAGGGGTCCCCATAGGTAGGAAAAGATAGGGTAAAGGCCTCGTCAGACATTAAACATAAAAGCAGCTACATTCCAACAGTTAAGGAGAGACAAAGGCAAAGAGACTAGTTCCGGGAAGGCCCCAGGTAATCTGATTAACATAAAGGAAACAAACTCTTTTTGACTCTTATATCTGCATTATTTGGCTCCAAGGTACGGCCCATAACCTTGCCCTCTGCCAAAAGACAAAGGTCACAGGCCTGAGAGAAATCGAGGCAGAGGTGACAGACAAGCCCAATAGCCAATCAGATTCCAAGGGCCGACCCAAAGGGAAAAACCTCAATAAAAAGGGGCTACAACAAAAGGCCCACGAGTATTTCGCTTTCAAATGCTCCCTACTCGTGGAGTAGCTATCTACCATCTCCTTTTCCCCCTTTTTCACCATTTTTAAATAAATTGTCCTCTAAATAAATTGTCTTCTCTTAATTTAAATAAATAAATAAATAAATAAATACGTACATGTAAAAATGGTCCCAGTACGTAGTAAGCATAATAGATGACTTGTTATTTATTTAATGTAACAAGCACTTAATTTAGTGCATACTCTGTGCTGGGCACTCTTGTAAACATGGTAAAACCTTAGACTGTGAGTAACTCATTCCGTGAGTATTCTGCAAGACCAGCAAACATTTCTAATCAATGGTTGGTCTCTCTCTCTCTCTCTCTCTCTCTCTCTCTGTCTCCTTTCCCCAACAGCAAGAGGTTATGGAGGAGATCTTGTCTGCAGACAAGGAGGAAAAAAAGGCAGAGGAATCCATCACTTCAAATGAAATTAGAAAGATGTGTAAAATGTGGGAGACACTTCAAAGTTTTGTAGAAAAGTACCACCCGAATAAGGCTGTAGCCGTGCAAGCAACGAATCTGTTTCACAGCAATGTAATGCCACATTTCTGGGAAATCCTCAAAAGGAGGCAAAAGCAAGTGTCACTGGACTGTTTCCTTGTTAAAACTCCATGAAAAGAAAAAGATTCCATCGAGCCAACACATGGCAATAATTCTGTCAGTGCGTAGCAGCCATGCCACCCAGTCCCCAGGCCAGCCCAGTCTCTTACGTACACGTACCCCTCACTGAGCTCGGAGAGGCCTCTGGGGAGCAGGGTCACCTCTCCCAGCCCCTGGGCTCAGGGCCAGGCAGCATTTGGATCGTCTACCTCACAGGTTCGCTGGGAAGTCTGCAGGAGACACCTCGTGGGAAGTGTATTGAACGGGCCTGGCATGTGGCAACCACAACGTGCCATGGCTTCTCCACTCTTAGGGCTCATGAGTCACCCCTGGGCTCCCTCAGCACTTACCTCACAGCCTTTGGCCATGGCGAAGCCCCCTCCCAGGAGAAGGATGATGTTCCAGGGCACCGTCTCCTGAGCCTTCTGCCAGGTCAGCAGGGGCTTGGTCTCCACGCTGGGGGCTGGGCAGAGAGAGGGACGCAGCACCTGCTTAGGCACTTGGCCAGAAGAAGGGGCTACGGGTCCTGCAGCCTCAGCTTTGTGGGGATGTGCAGGGGTCCCACGCAAGCCAAGGTCTGGCTCCAGAGCCTGCTTTTGGAGCTTTGGGGAGAAACCCCACAAGCATCATTCAGAAGAGTAACAGTTTTTATGGCTCCCGCAGATTTGGAATGATCTGGAACCTTACACTCTTGCAGAACATTGTGTCAATTTCCCAATAGCCCTTCTGGCTGCTATTTTTAATCCTCATTCACAAAGGAAAAGGCCTTCTTTGCATTTAAATTTTTATCTTTGTATCAGAAAAGTGGGGAAAGGAAGGAGATTCAGAAAAATAGAAACTAAGGGTCCTTCAGCCATAAATATTAACTATATGGCATGGAACTTTCTCAGATGCGACCCTCATGTTGCAGTGGTAGGTGGGGGAGGCCATCAGCAAACTGCCTCTGCCGCTGGCTGAAGAGCAGACAGTTCAGGCTTTGAAGGCCACACCCACTGTCTGGGAGGTGACTGCCCTGTCACTGCACTGTGAAGGAAGCTGGGGGCGACACAGAGACCATGGGCTCAGGAGTACACTGGGAAAACTCTGTCTATGAAAGCAGGGGTGGGCTGGGCTTGACACATGGGTTACGTTCCTTCCCTGATTGGAGCATGGGCCTCGCTGGTCCTTATTTCCTCAGCCCACACAGGGCACAGGTGCAGTAACTGCCGTGTGTGGGTCCCTGTGAACACGCCTGAGGCGATAATGGATAAGGGATATCTCCACTTAGCTGACAGCAGGGTCTCCAGCGTGTGGAACAATAGGTGGCACCCAAGAGTTGCTCCATGGCTATGTGTCAAGTAACAGCTATGACCTGCTTAGCACAGGGCATGGTGCAGAGCAGACCTAAGACAGGACCGTCTTCGTCCAGAGAGACAAGGGGGACAGCCTGGCTCCTTCCTGGTTGCTCTAGCTCCCAGGACACTCCCTGGTGAAGTAACCACTGACATTTTGTTTCTCCCTTTCAGTTTCACCCAAATTTATCACAGCAGTTTACGCAAAACAAGACGCTATAATCGGGACACAAAGACAGTACAAGCTACTCAGTAAATTCCCTGATGAGTTAGCAGAAGGCCCACGTATACAGCCCACAGATGTGTGCAGCCCCGGGGGGGGGGGGCAGGCGTACACTGCCTGGAGACTCGGCCCAAATGCAACACTCACTTCAGGCCAGAATTGGAAGAAGCGACAGGAGATGGCAAGTGGTCCAGCCCTCTACATATAGGTGATTAAAAAAAACCAACTTTTGTTAAAAAGTAGCAGAGATCTGAACAAGTAAAGAGACTCTTCCCATGCGGCAGGTAAGAGTGGGACAGGGGAAGGGAGGAGGCCCTGGCCTGTACCACGTCTGGTCACTCTGTAAGGCTCCACAGCAGCCTTCAGTGCTGAATGATGCAAAATGTGACCTTAGCCAAGTGTGTCAAGTCTCCCTGGTGCTCACAGAGCGCCCTCCCCGTCCACCAGGCATTGCAGAAAACCCCAGTCGAGCCTCCCTCAGTGGAGGTGACGTGAGGACACTCAGACCAGGCTCAGCACACACAGGGGCTTCAGGGCGACTGCTGTCAGCGACACAAGTCTGCTTTGCAATTTGCTTTAACTGTCAACGTTTAAAATCAGGGTGATCTTATAAAAAAATACAGATCCTTTTCTTCTCTTGAAAAATCAGCAAATTAGACCACACTATTTCTTTTTCCCCATGTGGTGACAAGTGGTGGAAACCGAGTAATGTCTGGTCTGCTTGCTTAAGTGAGCACTAGCAGGCCGAGTTTGCACAAACACCACGGTGCCAGGATACCGAGGGTCTTGCCACTTTGGATCGCCCCTTGCCACCGCATTCCTGTGCTGAAGGAAATGTTCTCTGTCACAAAGATGTGACAGGAAAGACAGACGAGGAGGGCCAGGCGTTTGGTGAGGCACATTTCCTCGCATCCACTCTGCTGTGGGTATATGTTGCCTCTGTAAGCATTTGCATTTGCAACCTCTCATCTATAAAACCATGAAACGCCAGAGGCAGAAGGCATCTAAGGGCTCCTGCCTTGCTAAGAGGCTGGGGGAGAGGACTTGGTGGTCACCAGACACTGAGTAACCGAGCGGCCGTACCAGTCCTCTACATCATGTTGCCTACCCGACTGCCAGCCGAGAGAAAGCTCTGGGTACCAGGCTCCCCTGCAGGGGAAAGAGCCACGGACAGCCACTTGAGCAATACAGCCAGCCCACAGCTGGCCAGGAGCCCATGAGGCTGTGAGGTGGCCTCGGGAGAAGATCTGTTCACCTGAGAACAAGCTGGACCAAGCCGACTCTGGGCTGTCAGTGGCATCAGTAGGAGAGACCATGGGGCAGCGAAGAGATAACTAAAGTCCACACTGAGCCCACCCCGGGCCCAGCCTTGACCCTCTTACCTTTGAAGTCAAACCACCACTTGAGAGAAGGCTTTTGGGATGGGAAGAAGAACAAGACGATGACAATGGCCACGCCTGTGACAGCATCAGAAACAAACCTACAATGAGAAGGCCCCAAATCATGTGACCCTGGACTTCTCAGCGGGCTGTAGTTTGGCAGATTGCAAAAGAGGCTTAGTGGAGGGAATTGGGCCCCTGGACGAGGACTACGGGAAGCTGGGAGGCGTGATGCTGTCCTGCCCAGCGCCTAACACGGGCACAACCACCTGCAGAGGCACAGCCTTATCCACAGCTCTTTGGGGCATTCAGACCTGCTGAAGCCAAACAAATGCTTATCCTCCCAATTCAAGGACCCTAAGAGGAGGGACTTGACCAAAGGGAGAAAAATCTGAGCGCCACAGAATATTGGAGTCTATGAAACCCTCGTAAGTCACCCTAACCTGGACTCCTGTAGGAACCCTGTATGTACTTGTCCAGCTAATGCTTGAGTTCCTCCCGGCACGGGGAGCTCACCACACAGCTGCAGCTGCGATCCACCCAGCCTCCCAGCTCCTCCTAACCAAACCTAACTGCCACGTTTCCAGCATCTGTAATGTGTCATTTGGAGGAGCTTGGTAAGACATGAGGCCCTCAGAGGAGGCATCTTCCATTCCAGATGAAGACTTGAAGGGTCAGAGAGCAGAAACAACTTGTTTGAAGCCAAACCACGATTTGTGGAGGAGACAGGCCTTGAGCTCAGAGTTTTCTGGCTCCAAGTTCAATGAAACTCAAAGCTACCTGCCAACAAATCCTTTCAGTTTGCACATTTGGAAAGAGGAGCATTCAAATAGCTAAGTAGTTGGAGAAAAAGGCCAATAGCACCATAATCAGTGAACTATATGTTAAAACACAAATGGGAAGCCACCTATCTGCCAACAGACTGTCCAGACTTAACAGGGTGAAGGGGTGAGACTGCTGAGGGTATTGGGGATAAGTACCAGCAGTGGGAGAAGAAATGGGTTTAACCTTCTAGAGACAGCTAAAAACTTGTTTCAAAATTTTACATATGAATACTCCATCTAATGAGATTTTTAGACACAGATTATGTAGAGGGATCACATGGTTTAGCTCTAGAACGTCCTCCAAAGGCTCATATGGTGAGAGGTAGATCGTGAGGGTGCTATACTCATCAGTGGATTAAGCTACTGAAGAGTTCAGAGCTGAATGTGCTACTAATTGGTGGAGTCTGACTTGAAGAAGACGTCACTGTGGGCAGGACCTGGAAGGCTGCATCTGCCTCCCTGGCTCCTCCCTTTGCTCTCTGCTTCCTGGCTGCCATGATATGAGCAGCCTTCCTCCCCAGGCCCTTCCGCTGTGCCTTTCCTGCCTCAGAGCCAGAGACCATCTTCTAAAACCTGTGAGCCAAAACAAAACTCTACTCCCTTAAAATGTGGGTGTTGGGTACTTTATCCCAGTGATGAGAAAATGACTAAGACAAAGAATGTTCATTATCAATAAGAGTAGGACAAAAAGGAAGTTTTTTGATAGGGGTATGTTTAAATAAACCATGTTTCCTCCAAATTACAAAATTTCCTGTACCTGTTTTAAAAAGATAAAAGGATAATGTCAATCTTTATGTAATGACACAAATACAATTAAGATACCTTGTAAATTTTTAGGAAACCAAGGTTTTATTTGTAATACTGAGTACAGTGTAATAAAGAATTTGTTAAATAAATTAAAGTGCTCCCACTCTATAGAATATAATGTGATATTTAAAAAGAATGCAGTAAATGCAAAATAGCAAGTTGTCTATGATCATATCTTATTTTCCAACTTTTTGTCACATTTACGTATGTTTATATGCATTTAGTAGTATACATGTATGTCTCTGGAAGGTTACACACCAAACTGTTCGTCTTGGTTGGCCTAGGGAACAGGACAGAGAGTAGATAAAGGGCAACTAGCATTTAATTTTTCAATACCATATTGTTTGAATTTTTATGAGTATGCATAATTTTTTTTTCAGTATGGGGGATTGAATCTTCACACTGAGCTACATCCCTTAGCCCTTTATTTTATATCTTATATTTTGAGACAGGGTCTCACTAAGCTGTCCAAACTGGGTCCAAACTTACAGTCTTCCTGCCTCAGTCTCCCAGAGTGCTGGGATTATAGGCAAATGCCACCACACACAGCTGATTATGCATAATGTTTGTAATTAAAAACAGCCCAATCACAAATAATGTGTTTAACCGTGATCACATTTCGGTTAAAAATCTTATTTCAATGGGGTTCTTTTTAGTTAAGTGTCATGTTTTATTAAAGTGAAATTAACACGGAATAAAATGTATACAGGAGTGTATACACCTATCAAAACTCTTGGAACTATACCTAACGATGTAATCAAAATGTAGAAGAACTCCAAGACAGGCATTTTTTAAAGTCAGAAAAGGTGTATATCAGAAGTGGAGACTGAGAATCTAGGTGACTGCTGCTTTCTTTCTATTGCTGGAGTGCTTATAATTGCATTTTTTTTAATCTAAAAAAATGAAGCACATACATTTTGGAAAAATAAAATAATAAAATAGCAATAAGAGCCACTTTTAAAAAACTGTATGTTTTTCCTTATCACAACCTTCAGCCAGTTGGAAACTTTGTTGCCCACTTCATCAGTGAGGACTGTGGGGCTGGACGGTGAGGTCCCCAGAGCTGTGCGGTCCAGCACATTGCTGCTGACCGTGTGTGGCCAGTGGGCACATGAAACCTAGCAAGAGTAAACTGAGAGGTGCTTTAAGTGTAGAACACACACTGGATCTTGAAATTTTAGTAACAAAAAAACCACATAAAATATCTCATACAGCAGTACAGTCATGCATTGCTTAACAGCAATATGTTCTAAGAGACGTTGTTAGATGACTTTAGCCTTGTGTGAATATCATGACAGTTACTTACACAAACTAAGCTGGCCACACGTCCATGTAATCTCATGGGACTGATGTTGTCCACACAATCCCTCACTGAATGAAATATTATTTGGTGTGTGACTACATATATAACTTTTACCATTTATATAGAAAATATATTAACAGTTTTATCTGTTTTTCATTTTTAATGTGGCTATTAAAATTGTTTAAACTACACACATGGCTCACAATTTATGTCTCTTGGATGGTGCTGACCCAAATCATCAGAGCCCAAAGCCACAGAGACGTGTCCCATCTAAGCACGTTCTGGTTCATCTCAGAATGCGTCACGTGCCCACTTGCTCTTCCCTAACATACCTCCTCTCATGGCCTGGGGGAGTCCACAGCTTGGGGTCCTCCTGCAGCAGCCGCTGCTTTTCTAAAGGCTCTTTCTCTTCCACCCAGCTTCTAAGTTTTGGGGTTCCTTAGAGTCTCCTCTACTCTCCCAGCAAAACCCATTGATCCCAATGGCTTTATGTCCCAGATTTACCCAGTGACTCCCAGATTCATATCTACAACCTAAACACCTCCTCCGAGTGCCAGTCTTGTACACCCAACTGCTTACTGAGGCACGTGAAGGACAGAGTGGACTTGATCAGTCTGAACCAAGTCCAAAATGGAACTGCTGAGAAGCCACCCAACCCATAAAGGATGTTCTCCAGCTCACCACCATCCACACAGGCACTCCTTTCCCTCACACCTCAAAGCCAATCCAGTGCAAGTTCCACCACATATAAATTTTTTTTTTTCTGGATCATCCCAGTGTGGAGGATTAGGTTTAATGTGACAAATCCACTCCAGGATTCCCATTTCTCTGAGCCTTTAAATGCCATCATCATAGTACACCAAGGAATATCAGGCATCTCCAACTCATTCACAGTGGGCCATCTTTTGATCCACACATCTGCCAACCAGCCAAATAAACTATTAACACCTTTTTAAATACTCCATGAACTGCAATGTTAAACTCAGAATCTCTACTTGAAAGGTGCATTCAATAAACTCGGCCTGATGCAGATGTATGTTCTTGCCACCATTATCCCACACCCTTAAAATCCATTCTCACACTTGTCTCTGCTTACAAGAGCTAGAAAACTCAAGAAGTTCTTTGGGAGTATAGTGGACCTCCTCATGGGTCACACTATGTATCTCCCCTTCAGGAGCCTTCTGTGATGTGAGTCTGGTTATAGGCCTACAGGCAAAAGTGGGTGGTGAGGACAGGTCCTGAGGAGGGTCAGTGTTATTATGCTTGGCCAACATGGGATTAGTTTCCCCAGGTGTAAGACAAGATCCCAACACCACAGGCAGTGGAGGTGGGGATGCCTCCACCACTGTGAGTGGGGAATTCTCTTCCTCTGGCAAAATAATCTCATCAGAGTCTAGGGGCTCAGTGTTCTCAGTCTCACCAGGATCCTCTCAGACATCTTTGTCCCAGTTTACAGGATCCCATTCTTTTCCAATCAGCGCCCTCACCTTTACTTCAGATACCCTTCAAGGCTGAGTGTTAAATTTATGCTGTATTTCAGCCGATCAAATTAGGAGAGCCCATATCTGGGTTTTGGCAATCTCAGCCCACCAGCTAAAGGAGAGAAAATTCTCTTTCAGGACACACTTAGAAACCTTTAGATTCTTTATATGTGTTTGGAGCTGTGAATTTGAGTATTGGACCTCCTTATTTTCCTTCATTAATTTGTCCTCACAGTTAGAAGACTTGATTTTCTATGCATGTTTTGAGCTCATTATTTTCCTTCACTAGTTTGCCCAGCGATGCTAGGACCAACCAGCCAGCAACACTGTATTTTCCACTCTGGCAGAAATACTCAAAAATATCATATATAGAGTCACTAAATTAATTCCTTGCATCTCACAAGTGGCAAATTAGGATAATCAAATGGATCTACACTGCATATTACTTTGAACAGTTCACACCATGAACTATCAGCGCGCCACACATTATCAGAAGGAGAGACCATGACATCTTTAGGTCTGATCACATTAGAAAGCCAACTCTGGAAACTGCTAAAGCCATTAAAGAATTTCATCTTTATGTTCTGTTTCTTTAAAGCCACTCCCAGTACCAATATCTGTATCAGTCAATGCTTACTAGAGAAACAGTTAAGACATACACACACACACACACACACACACACACCCTTGGATACACATACACGCCCCTGCAGAGTCAGGTATGGAAGAATGTAAATGGGCTGTCTGCATGCTGGAGATCTCAAGGATCCAGTCAAAAGTCCCCCTAGGGGACAGAGCCACCTGGATGGTGGTATGTTTCTTATCCACCTGTATTCTCACCTGCACTATCCACTTCCTGGTGAACATAGCTAATGATTATCGAGTTCTTTCTACTTGCTGTTCTAATAACTTGGCATGTACAGCTGCCATTTGGGAGACACAGGGGACAGCTTCAGGACTCCCCACTCCATACTAAAATTAGTGAATGCTCAAGACTCACTTATAAAATAGCATAATATTTGTATAAAATCTACACACATCCTCTTGTATACTTGAAACCATCCCTAGATGACTTACGACACCTAACACAATATAAATGCTAGATGTGTGATTAACTAGTATTTTTAGAGAATAATGACGAGGGAAAAATTCTGCACATGTTCAGTACAATAGCGATTTTTTCCAAATATTTTTGACCCATGGTTAGATGAATCCATGGATGCAGAACCTGCAGATACACAGGTCAACTATTTTATGGATCCTTAGAATGATCCAAAGAAATGTACTGTTACAACATCATGTTACAGATGAGGAAACAGAAACACAGTGGGACTAAGCAAGTTAAAATTCTCCACTATCTGCTCAATATACTCAAAAAAAAAAAAAAAAACCAAAACAAAACGAAACTAAATGCTTAACATGTCCAACAAGACACTCTGTGATCCATCCTCGCCTTCCAGCTATGCCTTGCCTTACTTCCCTCCTTCTCACCAGGTCACACTGGACTTCTCTAGGTCCTTCGTCTGTTCCCACCGTGGGCTTCAGTGGATGGTCCCAGTATGTATCCACTGCCTTCATCGCCCTCTTCCTGAGTGTGGGCTCTTCCCAGAACTATCCAAAGTCAAGGCCCCTGCTCCATCATTCTGTAACATAGTCCTTCATAGCTCTCAGTACAACACGCAGTTATTCATTGTCTGACTACTTGCCTTGTTTGTGTCCCCAGCAATCAACATGAGAGTCAGCACATAATCAGTCTTTAGTAAATAACAAAGGAAGGAAGAAAGGAAAGAAGAGAAGGAAAGAGGGAGGAAGGAAGAGAGGGAGAAAGGGACAATTTGCTCAGAATTACAAAGCCTGTGAGGAGCAGAACAAGAATTCTACACAGTTTTGTCTGACTCCAAAGTCAGAGCTTGGACATGTGAGAAACCAAACGTTTTATCATCCAAATTTAAATGCTTTTGAAAGGGAAAGAAGTAGCCACTATGATGACATTACACAGGACAAGGGTATAAACCTGCACACAGGTCTCCCAGCTCTACCACCTCTCCAGCTGCATGTGACACACCCCAGAACCCTCCCTGCAGGACTCCACCCCAGGGGTCCCCAGAATCTCACCCGGGGATGAAGAGGCTGGCCCAGCCAGGCATGAACTTCGGGTCCCGGGAGAAGAGGAGGATGGCAAACATGCAGAACAGGATGAAAACGGCCCGCTCGGCGAAACTGTGACACAGAGAGGCAGGTGCCTGGTGACCCTGGGTTCAAGCTGACCTCTGCAGCGGGGTAAGGGCTCAGGCCGTGACTGACTGGACCCAGGCCCCACCTTTGAGGAAGCTGAAAAGAATCCTTCGCTCCTGGCTCCTCCCCTCCCCAAGAGCATCCTGCCCTCCCCTCCCCAACCTCTTTCTCTCATTACCACAGGGAATGTGCCAGGGTCCTGTGGAAGATCAAGAACAAGAAAGAAACAACACAGGAAATAGGCACAGAGGCAGAAAAACAGAGCAAAAAGGAGACAGACAAACAGAAGTAGGCAGACAGAGAAAGAGTCACATAGAGACGGACAAATACTCAGAAGGTGACAGACAGGGACTCCAAGAGAGAGACACACAGGGCACAGACATGGACAGAGGGGTGCAAAGCGGTGGGAAGAGAGAATCCCCAAAGCCTGGAGGAAACAGCTTTCCAATGCCTTCATTTTACAGATTGGAAAGCGGGGCCCAGACAGGGGTAGTACCCTGCCCAATGCCACACAGGAAGTAGGGGCAGAGCCATTCTTTGAGCTCACACCTCCTGCATCCCAGTCACTTTCACCACATGGGAAACAAACAAGGTTCTGGGAGACACCAGAGATGGTGCCAGATATCCCGTGCACAGGAGGGAAAGGGTGCCTGAGGCAGGAAGGCCAGATGCCCACTCCAACTACACCCTGAGGGGCTTCACAAATTCAAGGTATCTACCCCAGCGCCAGGCAAGAGGCTGATTGTGGGAGTCAACTACCATCCTCTATCTCCAGGCTCCAGTCCATGGGTGCCAAAACTCCCCGGGGCTCACCAGGGACAGGCCAGGAGATAGTGCCCCTAAACATCTAATACCCAGCTCTTCCCTCGACCCCCAGACTGCCACACACCTGATGGGCCCCAAGTTCTGGAATTCTTCCCGAATCACGGCTCGAGCCTTGTTTTCTGCATCCGCTCTTATGTCTGATTTCTTCTTTCTCCAGCCCCTGGAACAGAAAGCAGGAGGTGCGGAGTGTCCCCGCCGGAGCGGCTAACTTCTCGCCTATCACACCCACCCCCACCTGGCCAGACACATCATCTGTCTCCTGAGACCACACCAGCCCGAAACCTGATCTCCTGCTTCTGTCTTCCCTTTCGAAAACTGTCCCCACCTGTAACCTTTTAAAAATGTGATCAGTTATATGACTCTGAGGCTTAAAATCCTCCAGTGGGTCAACAGGCTTGTGAATAAACAGGTAAATCAATGGAACAAAATAGAAAGTCTAGAAACGGAATCCGTCACAAGTGAGACTTTAGTTGTTATCTCAGATTGGTGTGGAAAAGTGGTAAATGATGTTGGGCATACAGATCAATGGAACAGATCTATATTTACCACCTACTGCTCTGTGGCCAGTTGATTTTGGACAAGAATCCCAAGACCATTCAATGGGGAAGGCATAGTCTGTCTGCACATGGGGCAAGCATAACCGATACCCATGTGCCAAAGAGTGACTTTGAGCCTCTGCCTCATACCGTGTACACAAGTTAACTCCAAATGAGTTAAAGAGCTAAGTAGAAGAGCTAAAGCCATAAAACCCTTGACAGAAAACGTAGAGGTAAAATTGTATCGCTTTGGATTAGGCAGAATCTCTTAACTAAAACACCAAAAGTATGAGGAGCCGAAGATAAAAAAAAAATAAGATTTCATCACAATTTTAAAACTCTGTGTGTCAATAAATGGTGCTGGGATAAGTGTGTGGCCATCTGGAACAAGGAACAAAAACCTGAAGCTGGATCCAAGCCTCACACTTTTAAAAGAATTATGTAAGTCAGTGAAAACATTTACCGCTCATATTGCAGAATAAGTACTAACTCTTCCAATACAAAGGGCATGAGACTTCCGGGGGAGGGCTGCCTTACTCCCACCACACTGGGAGGGTCAGAAATTCAAACCCAGCCTGGGCAACTGTCTCAAAATGATTTTTAAAAAAGGACATCAGCACACAGTTTAACAATTCACAGGGGAGGAAACACTGATGGTTTCCAACGTGAAAATTTGCTAAAATATCCTCATAATAAATACAAATTATTTTTCTCTTAGAATGACAAAAATTCACTTTGCTGCAGGAAAACTGAGAGGCTGCAGCCCCTCTCGGACACTGTAAATGGGAGAGCAAGTTAGGACACTTCTGACGAAGGACGATTTGATGGATATTACTAAAATAAAAACGTGTTCACGCTCTAACCCAGAAATCCCACTTCTGGAAAGAGTCTTTTCAAATGCCTGCTAATAGACAGAACAAAAAGTCTGCCAGGAAGAGCAGCCACAAGGAGAATACATTTGTGTCTGCTTACGCTTGCTTAAGGAACTGGAAGATTGCCCTTGACTGTAGAATCAGAGTAGGAACAGTGAACAGACTTAACTCAGCAAAGGGAGGGAAGAAGCTGAGGAGGAAGAAGAGCATCCCAGGGAGTTAGGACAGCAAGCGCACAGGTCCTGGGGCCAGAGGTAGCAAGGAATGTTCTAGAACTGAAAGAAGATCAAGGAATGAGTTCAGGAAGTGAAGGATGGAAATTTGTGGGAGGTGATGCCAGGAAAGGAGACTGGGATTTTAAAGTAGAGATTATTTTGCCCTGTCTGCCCCAAAGGGACATTCAGTGACATTTCGGTTGTCTCAACAGTCAATTCCTCAAGAAATTCTCCTGACCTCCCAGGTTAGGTGAGAGGCCTTCCAGCACACAGCTCACATCACATGTGCTGGTAACTCCCGCTCCTGGTCAGTCTGTGCCCCACCTGGGAGGCAGGCTCCCCAAGGGCAGCACAGTCTCTGCCTTTCCCAAGCAGCCTCCTCACCATCTGTCGGCCACTGACAGGGCTCATAGATATTCACCGAGTACAAGCAGGGCCTAGCCAGAACTTTCTCACGGGGCCCCTCTGCCTGCATCTCCTCCCTCGCAGCCTCCTCGAGCCCAAGTCCTACAGACTGCTGGGACAAAGGGACTCGGGCCATTGCTGGGCAGTCCGCACCCTCCCCTCACCTAGCCATCACCTGAGCCAGAGCTAATTTCTTTCTCAATCTACAAATGGAGAAATTAAAGAAGTTAGAAACTTTGGGAGATTACAAAGTTGTTCCAGATCACAAGGAACTGTGATTTGAACTCTGGTCCATTACAGCCCCAGGATCTGGGCTGATTCCATGTGCACTATATATTTCAATCACTCTTTTGTATTTTCCTCCACATAGAAGCATCACTTTAATTAAAGACAGGTTTTTAAATAGAAAACTTTATATCATACCCATAACTGGAAAGTAAGAATCACTCATCATAAATAGAAAGTAACAACAAAAACAAATCTATGAAAGCAAAGCACCATAGCTACATTTTGGGTAGACACCACCATTGGTTTAAGGTTCTGGGGCTGAAGCTTGCTCTTTCTTTGCTCAAGTGGCTGGTTTGAAAATGTCAGAGAGAAGCTAAGTTTTCTCAGACACCCAACCAAGGCTTTCTACTTAACATGAGCAAGTCCATTTCATGAATAGGTAAAGGAAGGTTTTTCCGCTGTGCAATTCGGTATTATTTAATAGCTTGTCCTCATACCTCTCCAAATTATCCCTGTAACAGGTCTCCATAAAATGGGAAACCCTACACTCCCCTCTCCACTGGTCATGGATGTTCACCTTATTTGAAGAACGATGTTATCAATAATTATTAATGATGAGAGAAGTTGACTGAGGCCTTGGGCATGGCAGGCAGGCCATCTGCTTTCGTCCCACAACCCTCGCACCCCTGGAGGTCAAGACTTGAGCACTGGACCCCTTATCATGACAGCTGACGGCCATCCTCGGTTTTTGAGGGAGGCCACCCCAGTCATTCAGGCCACTCAGAAGCTTGGGCTGTGCCCCACCCCCCCACTTCCAGCCTCCCCCAGGAAGAGGAAGAGAGGTACCTGAAGCTCAGTCCCCCATAGAGGAAGGAGATCCAGAGCCAGCCCACCAACAGGAACAGCAGCATGAGGGGGAAGGCGAAGATGAACCAGGAGCCGAAGTTCACCACGTCGCACTGTGGAAAGAAACTACGGGACAGTGGAGGTGAGCGCAGACCACGGTCAGTGGGCTGGGCAGGGAGTGAGCCAGGCGCCTGGGTGTCAGGGGACGGTGTGACCAAGGAGCCCTTTGCTCTCCTTCAGAGATGCTGGACCTGACCCAGCACAAAACGAAGTACGCAAAAGTATATGGATACAAACTCAGATATTTCTAAATAAATAAACAAACAAACTAAGATATGAAGAGTGACTGCATAATGAGCAAATGAACAAACAAAAATATTTTAAACTATATAGTGGGGTTCTGAGAGATCTTTATTTTCTTTTTTTTCTCTTTAGCTGTATTTTCTATAATGAGTAAGTTCACCATGTTTTTTGTAATTATATAAAAAAGAAAAATATTGTTTTATAAATATTAATATATTAATAGATATGTGGTCAGTCACGTAATTCATAATAGCAAGATAGTGAAAGAATGAAAACAATCTAAATGCACATGACTTACAAAGTATGACACTCAAAATAGTCAAAATTTAAATTTTATGTTTTCTATAAAATTATAATGATAAAATCTACTATAGAGCTATACAGGTAGTATAATAACAATGTTAAATATATACACATATATATTTAATTCATGGACACAGAAAAGTCTAGAAGGAAGTCTGCTATCAATGGGACGAGGGTACTTCAAACTCTTAACTTTACATTTTCTAAGTATTTAATGGTGAGCCCATATCATTTTATAGTCCGAGTAAACCAATAAAATGGCCTTTGGCTGGCAGCAAGGGTCAGGGACCTAGGGTGGCCATTTTCCCCCACCCCAGCCCCAGGTCCAGTTGGTTCTCAGCTAGAGACCCAAAGCCACAGATTACCTGGGATTCTTTTTGTGTGTAGAGAGGTAGGGAGTACTGGGATTGAATCCAGGGCCTTTGCACTGAAGCTACATCCCCAGCCCTTTTTACAAATTTTTTTTTTTTATTTTGAGACAGGATCTCGCTAAGTCACAAAGTTGTCCATCCTGGGCTTGAACCTGCGACCTTCCTTGCTCAGCCTCCCAGAGTGCTGGAATTACAGCCATGTACCACTACATCTGGCTGTCAGTTCCCTCTTGAAGCCCTATTTCCACATCAAAAGGCCCAGGTGTTTGCCACTAAATGTGGCATATGATTTGCATGTGATTGCCTCACAATTCTCCATATTCGGTATTTTCACTTGAGTGCCCCAGTGCTTGCTTCCTAATTTCTTTTCAGGTTGGCACAAGGTCCTGCTCACATCAGGGTGGGCAGGCAGCCTGAAAACCTAAGAGAGCACCTGCCCCTTGCCATGTCCCCCACCCACAACTCAGGCCCTGTCTGGTACTCCCGGAGTCCTCAGTTTCCTGCCCAGCCCTCCTGCCCACATAAGGCTCCAGCAAACCCCAACACCAAACACCCACCTTCCCCTAGCAGGAAATTAAAGAAAGGAAGGGCCAGGCCTAGATTTTCCTTGGCCCTGGAGGAAGGGCTTCCGGCTTCTGGTTTTTCCATGCTGACCAAAACCATGAGGCACAGTCAGGCCTTGTTCAAAGACCAGAGACTAAAAGACACTCGAGGTTTGCAGTAGAACCCTGTGGGTTTAAACCACCAGGTAAAATACAGTGCTCAGCCCCCATCCTGTACCTCCTGAATGGGAATCTTGGTAAGCGAGGCCTGATTTTTTTCACCTCCCTTGATTCCAACAGGCATATGTGGCTGAGCATTACCACTTTCTATTATCAAATCTTAAAATCAAAGAATTCACCTTACCCAGGGGCTCAGGCTTTAAAATCAGCACACAAGGCCAATCATGAGTATACTGAAAATTCCTCATGAAATAACTTCGATTCCTCACAGGTCCGATACAGGAGAGATCACCAGGCCCGCTCTCCTCCAGTAGCCTCCCTGGTTTTGACTCTAGTTGAGCACCAGGCAGAGAAATTGCCGTGCTGAATGTTAAATAGTTTTTGGTGCTGTTTGCCAAACGGTTCTGTTTGTATTTGTGCAAGTTAAAGACCACATAGTACATCTCTACGGCAGAAGAAACACAGAGCGCCAGCCTCTCAGAATCCTGGACCTCATCATGGGCAGAATCTGGAATTTTTAAACTCTAGAAACTGAAGTCTGGGAGAAGGGAATGAAGTTATGCAGCAGGAGAATCCTCTTGTATTCCCACACCCCAACTTCCCACAGCCTGGCCACTGCCTGAACACTTCCGTTGTGCAGAGACTTTACTTCCTGGCAGAGCCCACTGCCTTGCGGGATGCTGATCACGGCTGGGAGGCTTCTTTTAGTCATTTCAGGCACAAACCAAAGCCTCCAGCTGGGGTTCACTTTTAAAGCACTGGTCAGAGCTCTGCTCTCAACGATCACTTGGAGGGAAGGCTGGAGTCCTCAGTGCTACATGGGTAACCTTATCGCCTTTCCTCTCCCCTTCACCTATGCGCCTCACCTCCACACAATAGACGGGGTCTCATTATGTTGCCAAGTATGTCTCCAATTCATGGACTCAAACGATCGTCCTGCCTCAGCCTTCTAGTACGGCTAGCAGCCCGGCTTTCCCCAGTCTTCTTGTGCACTTTAGTGTCCTTGGCACAGAGTCCCTGGATGGAAGGGGAGCGGAGAGGAGCCTCAGGCAGGCAGGGACACTTGCTCTCACCTCTTGAGCTGGCCCAGCAGGATGAGGTTGGGGGCCGTGCCCGTGAGGGTAGCAGTGCCCCCGATGCTGGCCGAGTAGGGGATGGAGATGAGGAAGCCCTTCCAGACATTCCTGTGATATTCCTCCTCCTTCTTGGAGTCAGCGAGCAGATCCAGCGGCACCTCCACCTCTTCAGTGTGGCCTCTGCTTTAAATGACCCAAAGAGAAGCTGTTCAGAACTCACTCAGAAGTGCTGGCACACGGGCCACGCGCCGCTCAGGGTCAGGGAGCCAAGCGGTCTTTCTAGAAGCCAAGTTGACACAGACACGGAAACCCTTCAGTTCTGCTATTCTACCCAAGAACTGACCCCGGAGAAATAACGAGACAGGTTTTTCAGGGGTGAGCACAAGGGAGGCCACTACAACATTAAACATAATTTTTTAATCACATGAATATGCATCAAAAAGGGACTGGCTGGTGTTAGGGATTTAGCTCAGGTGGTAGAGCACTTGCTTAGCAAGCGCAAGGCCCTGAGTTAGATCCTCAGCATGCCTCCCCGCAAAAAGGGATTGGCTGCCAGGTGTGGTGGTGCACACCTGTAACCCCAGCAAACTGGGAGGCTGAGGCAGGTGGATCACAAGTTTGAACCCATCCTGGGAAATACATGAACTTAATGTGACTCCATCTCAAAAAGGGGGAGTAGCTTAGTGCAAAGGCCCTGAGTTCGATCCCCGATATCCCTCACATACACACACACGCACAAGGATAACTCTGGATGGACGATGGACACCGCTATGCAAGTGGATGATTTAAATGGGTGCTTTACAAGATAGGACATGTAAGTCAAGCTATCAGTTTTATTTAGGTTTTTATTTTTAAGATATTCATGTTTCATATTGTTTTGGTAGCTCTCTTGGGGGTGAAATTATGGACATTTTCCTCCTTTCGTTCTTTATTTGTATTTTTGGGGTGGTTTTCCTTCTACAGTTAGTTGTGAGGAAAAATGAAATTAGGAGTTATTAATTATATTGTTAAAAGATCATGCTGTTGACATGAATTTACTGAGGTGAAAAGATGTTCACTATACTCCATTAGGGGACATAGCAGGTTACAAAACAGTGCATATGGCATTGCCAATTTTTTTTAATTTTTGAAAATGCATTAATGTATAGAGATATCAAGAAATCATCTAGAATAGTGCTCACTCAACTATTTCAACCTGGTTGTGAGATGCTAAGCACATTTTTAAGAGTATGTTTTTACTTGTGCTATCATAAAATGTTTCTAAGGAGATAAAATTAAGAACTTCTGGGGTTGGGGATTTAGCTCAGTGCTTAGAGTGCTTGTCTAGCAAGAGCAAGGCCCTGAGTTCGATTCCTAGCACCAAAAAAAAAAAAAAAGACCTTCTGTAAGTATGTGAGCTGATGAATATATTAATTAGTTTGAATTTAGTAATCATTTTGCAATATATATGCATCTCAAAACATCACATCACGTTGTCTATGTTAAAAATAAACTACTTTGTCAGTTATACTCATTAAATCTGGAAAAGAAATTAAGATTAAAACCAGAATTACTTCTGCATAACAAAGCAATTTAAAAAATCATTTTTAAAGAATAAAGATAATGTAATGCTTCCTGGCCCCAGAGGGCAATGGGGACCCGACCTGTTGCCTGCGCAGTTGGTTTCCAGCCAGAGGGAAGCCAAAGAGTGGAGCAGCTGGAAACCAAGGTCATGGTCTGACTCTGCAGGGTGGTGAGGCCTGAAGAGGAGCTGTGGTGTCCTCACACCCGGAGTCCCAATCGGACTGAGTCTCAGAAGGAGAAGCAGAAAGGGCCCTAGAGTTCACCTACCACAATCTCTGCTTTGCTCAAATGGGAAAGGAGGTCCAGAAAGGGGGAGCAGTTTGCATCTCGTGAACAGAGACCTCCAGAGGGTAGGGACTGGGTCTTTTTCAATAGCCTTAGCACAAGCTCTGCAAGGGCAGATGTTTAAAATATATCTGTAGGTCACATGGTGGGGAGCAGTTGATCCCTCACAGAACCCACATCTCAGAGTTGGACTTAAAGTCCCCAAATGTGGTACCAGGAAGGAGCACTGGCCATGGGGTACGCCACACATAAGATCATGTCCCTCCTCATTGGCCGACATCTTGTTTGATGTCAAGGCCACGCTGATGGCCTATGAGGTCCCAGATGCTCTGTCCCTCCACCAGCACCTTGCCACTCCAGCGATCTCTCAGACCCCACCTCCTACATCCTCTTGCCTGGTTTCAGCCACACTGGCTTCCAATGGCTCGCTGCCCTCAGGAATGTTGCACATGCTGGTCCCTCTGCTGAGAATGCTCTTCCCAGCACCCCTCACTTCCTGCAGGGCTTTGCTCAGGCTCCCCACTCCCAGGAGACCTTCCCTGACCAGCCATGTTAAAGCTGCTTTTCCCACCCATCAGCCCACCACTCCAGCCCTGTTCCTGCTGTGTGCTCCCCCTGGGCACTCACCAACCGGGACATGCTACAGATTTACAGGTTTCTTTGCTTCTTGCCACTACAGCATAAGCACCATAAGCTGTGGGGGTTTTATCTGTCCCTTGCTGCGTCCCCTGCACCCAGACCAGAGCCTAGCTCATCACAAGCCCTCGATCAATGTGTGTCGAGTAAATGAGACAGACCCAATCGACACCTAGCACCGCCTCTAGCAAATCACCTTGCTGCCTGCTGTCCCATCACCGTTAAGTGTCAGGAACGATGCCTGAGAAACAAGGGCCACTATCTGTATACATAAGGCAACCTGCTTTACCACGATTATTGCATCTGTCCTCAAAGCAGCCCTCTAAGGTTGGTCCCGGCATCAGATCCAGCTGTAGGTGAAGACTAACCGAGGCTCAGAGAGGCTGAGTGACTCACCCAAGCTGTGCAGTTAGCAGGGTCAGAGTCCCAGATCATGTCCACGTGACTCCAAACCTCACGTTGTCAAAATGCACAGGCTGCTAATGGGACACCAGTGTGATGATGTCACGTAATTGTGAAGGACTGTTGTTGGCTCGCAAAACATTTTTGTTTTGACCTGCAGCACGTGCCTTCCTGCTCGCCTGCACCCCTCCTTTTTGAGGAAAGCTCAGAAGCCCCTCAGCCTCAGTGGAACCTCGGGGATTCAATGCGTCCCCCTCACTTTCTCCAGGGGACTTGTTGAAGGAGACCCTAGAGGCCCACATCGAGGCCACAGGGGCAAATAGTGGACACCTGAACACTGGGTCGTTTGGAGAGAACCTCGGGCTGGGAGGGGCTGGCTGCAGACCTTCTCCATGCCCTGCCTCCTCAGTCCACTCCACCACGAACTTACCCCTCTGCATGTGTGCTGGCCAGAAACTGAGTCTCTGTGGGCACAGTGTGCAGCCCGTTCCCCCGCACGGCACCTGCAGGAAAGAACACCAGGGCTTTAGTGCAAAGTGGCAAAGGGACAGGTGGGCCCAAGCTGCTGTGCAGCTAGGCAAGACTACGTCTTCATTGCCAAGGACCCCGTACCGTCTGCTGCACAGAAAAAAGAAAAAGACAGCAGAGTTGAGGGTGTGGAGAGAAGACTGAGCATGCAACATTCCATCCTCTTGTCCCACCATCCATCCACATCTGGAGATGGCCCCAGGCCTGTGGGCAGGGAGAAGCTGCTGGGCGGCTTAACAACCCGTAACTCAAGCCAAGCTTCCCTGCACAGCCCTTGCCAAGGGGATATCTGGGGAAGATCAGCTGAATGAAAATGGGCCAGCAATGGGGGATCTCCACTGTCTATCCGTTCATGCACCCAATGCAGTATTTATTGAGCACTTACTATGGGCTATGGACTATGACCTTGGGGTATTCAGTCAATAATATAAGACAAGGTGCCCCCTCCCTATATTCTAGAATAAATGAATGAAGAAAATTTCAAGGAGTTATGAGTGTTACGGAGGAAATGAAACTGGACAATGTGATGGAAAAGTAGAGAGAGCAGATGCACTACTGTCACTAGTCAGGTAACTACGAGCTGACAGCGTTTGACCTGGGACCTCAGGGTAGAAAGTAGCCAGTCATGTGGTATGAAGATCCATGGGAAGAGGTTCCAGGAAAGAGGACCAGCAAGTGCAAAGGTCCTGCAGCAAGGAAAAACTAGAATTGAGGGACCGAGGCAGTCCAGTGAGTGAGGAGGCAGCATCGGGAAGATTTGAGGGGCAAAGGTCAGCAGAGGCCAGCTCAGGAATGAGGATCTTGTGCAGGATTTAGTGCCCAAGACAGGTGACAGAACTTTTGCAAACCTCTCTGGAGCTGGCAGAGAAGAATGGACTGCAGATGGGTGGAGAAAGGAAGTCTGGAGCCCAGTTCACAACTACGATGATGGTGACTGGCCTCAGCTGGTGACCACAGAGATGTTGAGAGTGAATGATTTGTAGATGTTGTTCTGCTCTTCTTTGGAGATAAGCACTCAGTGCCATTTGGGGTCACACAGACTCTAACAAATCAATCAATCAAGCCATTAATCCATCTTTGTGGAGTGTTTCTCATGTGCCTGGGACTGAGTGACAAGACCTGAAAATCCATGTCCTGTGGGGCTTGTCTTCTGGTAGACAGACCACAGACACATACAGTAATGCACATTGTGTCAGACGCAGGTGGGTGTCATGGGGAGCATTAAAGCAGGGAAAGGGAGGGCGTTCTAGGGTAGGAACCATTTTCAAGAGTTCTGTCATCTAACAGAGACCTGCAGGAGGTCAGGGAGTGAGCCAAGCAAATACCTGGGACAATGAAGAGCAGGTGCAAAGGCCCTGAGGCAGGAATATGTCCAGTGTGCTGGGAAGCAACACAGCAGTGGGCAGGAGGGGCCTGAGAGAGGAGAGTAAAAGAGGGGAATGGGAGAAGTGGCGGGGGTGTCAGGAAACAGGCTGGATCATGCAGGGGTGTTTAGGCTCCTGTCAAAGGACTTTGACTTCTCTGAGTCAGGTGGGAAGTAGGGTAGTGTTTGAGCAGAACAGGCTGGGACAGGATTTGACTTCATTTTTGAGGTGTCCTTCTGCTTATAGACCAGATTCTGCATAGTCGTCAACGGTGTTTTTAGATAAGAAAAATGGAATGAGTTAAAAGTTCCTGTGGCTGGAACCACCATGAAGGATCAAAGAACCCAACCCTGGGGGCTGAACATGTAACTCTGGGTTCAAATCAGCTCTATCACTTACTAAGTGACCTTGGGCCAGTGGTTCCGAACCAGGGTCCCATCCAGGGGACCATTGGGCAATGTCTAGAGACGTTTCTGGTTGTCACAACCAGGGGAGAAAGGGCACTCTCCTGGCACCTGTTGGTGAGAGGCCAAGAATGAAGCGCCCTCTAATACTCAGGTCAGCCCACATCTGCAAGAAATTCTCCCACCCAAAATGTCAATGGTGCTGAAGTTGAGAAACGCTAGTTTAGGTAAAAATCCTTTAATCTCGCTGCACCTCAAATCTTTAATTCCTAAGATGGAATAACAGTTCGCCTAGGAATTTGCCAAGAGGTTGAAAGTTAGTTCACTTCAGGCCTGGACCAAGGCCTGGATGGAGCTCAGTGGAACAACATTTGCCTAGCGTGTGCAAGGCCCTGGGGTGGGGACCTAGAACACACACACACACACACACACACACACACACACACACACACATTAGTAGTAATAATAAATAAAGCAGAGACCAGCTAATTCTTCTGTAAAAAGCCAGGCAGTGAATCTTTCTGGTCATGGGGGCCCATGGTTGCTGCGGTAACCTGAGCGCAAAGCTAAGGTGGCAGCTGATGCCCTGGACTCCTCTGATCCTCCCAGACAGGCCACGTGGGTCTCCAGTGGGCCTCACCAGTCTACAGAGTACCAGCTGCAGATGTAGGCAAATATGATGGACCCAGACAAGACCACTTCACCATCTCACCTAAGGGCATGGCCACTGTGACACCCACGAAAACGCTGAGTGCCCCCTCTGTTACTCAGCGAACCAGGCACAGAGCAGCCCCTGCTTTCTGGCAGCACCCAACCTCGGAACACTGTGGCTCCTACCAACCCTCCTCCAAGCGATCCCCAAAGCCTCAATCTTCTCAAAGGTTCTTGTTAACACCTTCTGACCGAGACACTCTAAGTTGTCTGGAGAACCAGCTGTTGTCCAGCTCGGTGCACTGAAGCAGGCGGTGACTGGCTGTTAATAGCACACTGAGGCTTTGGGGGCAAAGTTGCTCCACAGGGGAGGGTCCAACAGGAAGAACTCTGGCCCGGTGACCCCAGGCCTCACTCATCTCTAGCTCACTCTGGGCTGGGACTACAGCCATCACGCAGCATCAGATGCCCCAGAGCTCTCAGCAGCTCAGGTAAAACCCTCCACCGATCTCCTCAGCCCCGCCTGCACCTTCAAATCCCCTGCGGCCCGCTCGGAGGGTCTGTTGGTGGCTCTGAAGTGAGGCAGGGACCTGGATGCTTTTGAAACGTTCTGCAGGTGCAGCCGGGGTTGAGAGCAACTCATCTGAAGTTACAGATGAGAAAACCAAAGCCTCCAGTAGGTGCTCAGGCCCTTGGAAGATGTGTACTTCCCAATTTGCCGCTCTGCGGACCCTGGCCACTCGTTGCCAGAATCTGAGTTGGAGAGCCTGCTACCAGGCAGTGGGCAGGAGAGGGCATTGGCACACACACGGTGAACAGTGACTAGCTTAGCACGGGAGATGAGGAGAGGGAGTTTCACTGTTTCTTTAAACAGATTAGTAACCTGAAAGTATTTTATCACAGGCATTATTTTTCTAATGATGATAAAGGCAAGGGAGATGAAATGAAAATATTAGGATAACCAAAGCAAGAGCTCTTAACCATTTACCCAGGGGTCCACCTCCGGGATTCCTGTGACCACAGTGGCCTGAGAGATCGCGCAGAAGCAGGCTGGTGGGGCAAAGTCTCCAGAGAGACTTCTTTGGGTCCAGAAGTTGCAGGTCAGTCCAGAGCTTGGTGCTTACGTAAGGGCTTACTCAAATCACACAGATTCTTGAGTTTATACCAGGTGGGGTCCTGGGCCCCTTCACGTTTGCAATCACAACCACATTGAAGTAGTCTCGGGGAGTCAGGCTAGGTTTATTACCTTCCTGGGGAAACTGAGGTATGGAAAGGCAGGTCAAGGTTGGGATCCAAAGGACCTGGTGGGTCTTTTGATTTCCTACCCCTGGCCCTCACCCCATCTCCAAGGCACCCATCTGGCACTGAGTAGGCCTGTGCTGGACCTGACAGCTCTAGCACAACCTGCCAGTATAACAGAAATACCCTTGAGTTTGGCACACAGAAGGCCTTGGGAGAGAGTTCTTCTGTCAAATTAGGTAAAGAGCACCACGGGGAAGGTCAAAAGCCCCCACATCAGGCAGGTCAACATCCACTGATTGATTTAGCACTCACAACACCCTACCCTTATTTTATAGATGAGAAAAGAGTGTGTGGGGGATGTGGAACGGCATGGTGAACGGAGAGTGAAGGAGGACAATGTTTAATCCAACCTGAAAGACAGCTTTGTGAACGGGTCTTGGCCATTCCTAAAAAGTCATGGGTGGCCTTCTTTGGGCAAAGAGAAGGAGGAGAAAGAGTTTAGATTCCAAAGCCAGGTGGGCCCCTTACTGGCTGAGGGGCACTGGGCAAATCACCACTTTGAGCTTCATTCCTCGTTGTCACTGCAGAATGAGAACAGCGTTCCCTGCAGTTGGAAGGCAGAATGACCACATGCACACTGAATGACAGCAACCCTCAGCTGACCGTGCAGAGTACAAGGACTGGGGAAAGGCCCAGGGCTGCCCTCCGTGGCCGAGCACCTCTGGAGTCTAGTCCAGCAGCGCCCACCCCATTCTGGCCTCCGCTGCCCTCTGTGCTGGCGCCCATAGCATGGTGCCCACGGCCCTGACTCTGGATTTAGACAAGGCTCAGCAAATCACTTATCACGTAACTTCGGACAAATCATTTTGGCTCTCTGAGCCTCAGTCTCTTCGTCTGTAAAATGAGATCACCTGCATCTCAGTGCAGTTACAAAGAGTGGTGAGTGATGACTAGGAGAACCTGAGCACAGAGCCTGGCACAGGGTGGGTCCTCAGAAAGGGGCAGCTCAGATTAGCATGGCTGTGATCACTGCTGTAGATGTGAGCTTCACACTGCTGGGAGACTCCTCATCCCTCTGCTCACCCACCAACACAAGTTTCAACTCCTTCAGCCCTGTCCTCACCTCAGGCCACCCAGCCAAAGCACAGAAACTGGGTGAAAAGAACATTTCTCTTTGCATTGGAATTAGCCTTGTCCCAGGCCTCAGGGGCTGATCATTAACTGGTCCCTGCTCTCTGATCCTGCAGCCTGTGGAGGCCGGAGTCTGCCCAGCCTCCCAGGGTTTCCTGCCTCCCAACACCCCCCCACACCCAGTGCAGGGAGAAGATTGGAGTTCACTGCACCAACAGTACTGCATGTGACCTGGAGCAAGTCCCTTCCCCTTCCTGGATTTCAGAATTTTTGTCTTTACAAGGAGGGACTTGGCGTTCAAACATCTCTGTGACTTTGTTTTGGTCCTGGAGGCAGAACCCAGGGCCTCCTGTGTACGCCAGGCAAGCATCGTGTATCACTGAGCTGCACCCCCAGCCATAGTTGGCCGTTCTGAAAAACGTCTGGGGTAGGAGGCAGAATACAGAGAGGAAGAACTGCGTCTCTGAATCAGCGAGCCTGATTTCAAAGCACAGAGCCACCGTTTTGCAACTGGGTGACACGGGGGAGGCTCGTTCATTTTCTCTCTATTTCTTCCTCAACATGAAATCAGTGTTAGCTTCACCCACTCAGACATGAGGCCCTTAAAAGAGTCTTGCACAAAATAAGTGTTCAATAAATATCCACTCTTGTTCCTTGGAAGTCCATAATATGAACCAGAAAATGTAGGCCAGTTGGGGTTGAAACAGAGGAGGGGTGGAGGCCTGGGTGCTTGTTGATAACCCAGCAAGACTGAGACACAGTTCTCTTGGAGCTTCAAGACCTGAGGTGAACAGTTTGAAAGCCATAAATGGGACAGCGTAGAGTAGGGGTTGGCAGCTTGAGCCTGGCTGTTGCCTGTTTGGTGTGGCCAGTCAACTAAGAATGGGTTTTTCACACGTAAATGGTTGAGAAGAGCCATAGAAGGATAATAGTCAGGGATGTGAAAGCTATATTTTTATTTTGGCCCCCATAAATAACGCTCTATTGCCATGTAACCATCCCCACTGACACCCTGCCACTCTCTTCAAAGGCAGAGTTGAATAGTTGCAACAGAATGACCCACAAAGCCTAAAATATTTACTCTCTGGTTATTTACAGGGAATGTCTGCCAATCCCTGCTACATAGCATCTCTTTCTATTTGGAAGACTTTGCCCTTACAGGGACCCTGGCTCTGCTACTTTACCAAAAATGAGGTTCTGGACATATCATTTCACTTCTCTGGCTCTCAGCCGTCAAGTGCCTTTAACATTTCTAGCTTTCAGGGATGTTGCAGAAATAAAATAAGCAGGAACATTCAGTGCCTGACACTAACATACTGTTAGCAAGTGACATTCACTTGGAGGGTACATAGATCAACACGGAACTCTTAACAGATACATATGTATTTTAACACATACAAATGTATTTTAACACATACAAGGTATGATCAAACAATAGGGTGAATGTTTACATTTTTATTACAGTAAAAGACACATTGTCATTAATTCACATCAAAATACTTGCCCTCACTTGGAACACACTTATCCCATCGCTCTTGCCACTTTCTTAAGAAGTTCTGGAAGTCCTCTTTGTGTCTTTAAAGGTGCGGTTGTGGGTGCCTCAATGTCCTAGACTGATTCAAAACATTTATCTTTCATGGTCATTTTAACTTTGAAGGAGACACAGAAGTTGCAGGGCGCCAGATCTGATGAATAAGGTGGGTGCAGACACACTGTAATGTTTTCACTTGACAGAAATTGCTGTAAACGTTTTGAACCAATTCGAGACATTGAGGCAGCCGCAAAAAAACTTTCATGAAAGGGGACTTTGGAAGGTGACAAGAATGATAGCATGTGTTCAAAGCGAGGGGGATTATTTTGAAGGGTATTAATGGCAATGTATCATTACTGTGATAAATTTTTTAATTTAAATATTCCCTGTAGTTTTTTTTATCACATCTCATATTTGAAAAGAACAAAAATGCTAGTTATGTTTTAGATAATGCTTGTTTGGAGCAAATGATGTAAATCTACCAGGACTGATGTGCCATCTGTCTCAAGAAGCAGCTTCCCTGCTGGCATCTCTCACTCCCACCACCACACTCATATCCACACAGCAAGAACTGAACAGCAGGAAGGGCAGAAGTAGAAAGTTATACACACCATTTCCACTCAGGTCCCGTTGGCCAAGCTTAGTCACCCAATCTCAAGGGAGGCCGGGAAATCCTGCCTTTTCTCTGGACAGTCATGTGCCCATGTTATGGTTCTATGACTAAAAGAGCAAATGAATCGATGCAGGAGAGAAGCTAGAAGTTTCTTTCCACATACGTAGGGGTTTAAGCACATCACTATCAATCAAAACTAAAACATTTTAAAGTAGGGATGTGACAGAAAGACCAAAAGAATAGCAGTTTTTAACAAAAAGTCCTGATGTTATTGTACTTCTGAACTGTTCCTGGAATTGCCTTTCTCTGACTTCTTGCTACCTGGAGAAAACCCCAATTTTTTAAGCTACTTGAAAGCAGGTATTCTTTCACTTGCAGCCCTTTTCACGGATACTGCTGGCTTCCTGGGTAAGAGAGTGAGCTCTGGAATCACAGAGTGTGGGCTCAAAGTCGGGCTTAGCCCCTCGCCTGCTGCATGACCCAGAAAAGTTGGCCCTCTCTATGGGCCCTCATATGGCCATCTAAAAACGCAGCGGCTACTTGTGCTTTGTTTGGCTAAGGGGACAATTTGAGAGGGTGAAGGAAATCAAGCCTTCAAGTCATGCATGGCACGTCATTACTATTTGTTACACAAGACCCCTTCTGTCTTATTTATGTATTTATTTTCAGCTCCTTCTCTCCTCATTTTCCCTGCCACCCTTCCCGTAGCAGCCTTTCAGATGTGTTTAATGTGCAGCTTTTCTTTTTGAGTGTGTGTGTGTTCTTGCAAAATGAGTTGCCCTGTGTGGGTGAGTACATAAAGTTACCTATTGGTATTGTGTTCTAGATCGCATTCTGGTTTCTCCACAACTATAAGCATTTTATGAGATGTTTTCAGGTAGCTGTTTGGTTTGCTAATTCTTGTCCCTCGAGAGCAGTGTGGTGCTCAACACGTGCTCCCCCATCACCCTTTACTACTAATGGTGTCCACATGATCACCAATTCCCACGCCATAAAAAACGCTATGTGAATGTCACTGCTCGTGTCTTCTCTTGGGTTTTTTGGAGAACTCCTTGAGCATTTTCATCCAGGAGCAAAACTGCTAGATCACAGAGCACAAGCACACTTAACTGGATTAAAGGCTTGAAGGTCCCTTAAGAAAGCCTGCCCTGGACCACACTCTTTGTAACACTGCACAAGGTTCCCACGGCCCTTGTTCCTCCTGACACTGGGCATTAGCCAGGGTTACAGTTTAAATGTGAAGCGACCCCCAGAGATTCCTGAACTGAGGGCTTGCCGCAGTGCTGCAGCGTCCTGGGCAGGGCCTACAACCTCCATCAACAGATGAGTTCATAGCTGAAAAGGCTGGGAGGAGGCAGTGCCCGGATGGAGACAGGAGGTCACTAGGCGGCCTGTGAAGAATGTATCCTGTCCTCACTCTTTCCTCTTTCTCTGACTTTTGCATTCTCTCTCTGTTTCTTGGCTGCCACAAGGTGAGGAGCCTTCCGCCTTCACACCCTTCTGCCATGTTGTTCCTGAACTGGTGCCAACTTACCATGGACTGAAATCTCTGAAACCATGAGCCAGAGTAAACCCTTCCTCCTTTAAGTTGAGAATGTCAGGTATTTTGATCACAGCAATAGAAAGCTCACCAATACATACAACTTTCTTATTTTTGCTATCTTGTTGATTTAAGTCTCATTGTTTCATTTGGTATTTCTCTGGGTATTAGTGACGTTGAGTTTCTGTTCAAATCCTTTGAAACAAATTTTAATTGTAGTACCTGTTCCAAAGGGTCATTTTGTGAGTTAAAAGAGCCAGCATATGTGAAATGTCTAACTTGTTGCTTAATACATAGTAAGTGTCCAATAAATATAAAATTTGAAATTTCATTTAACTTATCTAATCCTGTTATTAGTATTATTATTATTGAAATACTTGACACACAGTAGGTGCCCAATAAGTGTTTCCTTCCCTAGGCCTTGCCCAGCATCCCTGCTCCCACCCCTCCCTGATGGTGGAGTAGGTCCCAGGGCCTTTGCACAGCCTCACCTCTGTTCTCTTCACTTTCCCTGCTAAGGTCTTTCCGAGCTTCCTTCTGGCCAAAGAGGCTCTTCAGAATGGCACTCGCAATGGGCAGCATCATGGCGGTGGAGGCAGTGTTACTCAGCCACATGGACATGAATGAGGTGGTCACCATCATCCCCAGGATAAGCCTGCACAACAGAGAGAGTTAGAGATGAATCCAGAACCCTGGACCCAGGAGGCCCTCTCGTCCCAGTTTCTCAACCCTGAGGAATCCAACCTGTTCATCCGACAGATGGAAAATTGAGGCCCAGAGAAGGCAAGTTAGTGGCAAAGTGGGAGCCAGTTATCCAGGCTACTTTAGATCGAAGGAGTGCTTGGCTCAGTGTGTTTAAGTGAACTGACCACAGGCACCCAAAGTCAGATCAGTCTGAGGCCAATCCATACCTGACACTTTCTCTCCCTTGCCCCAGTCTTTGATGGCACTGGCTTCAGGGAAACAGCTGGGGCACAAGGATCCTACCATCTTGCCCGTGGCCTTCCCAGCCTCCTTCCCAGCTTCCTCTAATTCTCTGCTCACATTTCAGACTTCTCACCAGCACAGCCAAGCCAACAGCCGGCATGTTCCCTTTTTAAAGGACACCAGTCCTCTGAGAATAAAATTTCAAATCCTGGCCACAGGGCCTGAGGCCTTATAGAATTGGGTCCTGGCTCCCTCTCTCCAAGCCACCCCCCGCCACCCCCACCACCCCCTGCATCTCCGCAGCCCTCCACACCCGCCCGTCACCTGGACAGGTGAACAACACACGAAGATGGCAACTGCAGCAGCCCGGCTCTTACAGCTCGAGGCTCAGCGGCTACCGGCGCCCAGTCTGTCACCCTCCCACCAACTCCATGAAGCAGTGTTGTGACACTGCTATTTCACAGGCTGAAGGAGGCAAAGTCATTTGCACAGCACAAGCATCCTGGTCACACTGCCCTAAGACTGCCATACTGAGCCCGCCAGGCCTGTTCTCAGGGAAGCAATGGACACAGGCACACCCCGGCTTCAGTCTGGGGCCAGCGGCATCACCTCTCTGGGCCTCGTGGGGCAGCATCTTGACCCCCTCTCCGGGTTTCCTCGTGCACCGTGAGGACAGCCGTGCGCAAGTGACCCAGCACCACGCCCGGCCCATACCGGGGTCCCTCGGTAGCTGAGAACAAGCCAGCGCACGATGGCGGGAATGACAGCTTCGTGGCCCTGACAACTGGACCCGGAAGCTGAGAAGGTGGTCCCTCCGCCTCACCCAGCGGCAGCCCTGACCCTGCTCACCTGGCCGGGTGGACCCCAGCGAGCATCAGGACCTTGAGGGCGATCCTGCGGTGCAGGTTCCACTCCTCGATGGCACTGGCCATGATCAGACCGCTGAGGAAGAGGAAGTTGGTGTCGAGGAAGTACTGGGGGCAGACCTTGTGGGAGGGCAGGACGCCCATGAAGGGGAAGAGGATGATGGGTAGCAGCGCCGTCACCGACAGGGGCAGGGCCTCCGTGCACCAGTACACCGCCATGAGCAGGATGACGAACAGGCAGCGGCCTTCCTGCGGGAGACCAGATGCGGGTCAGGGGGGTGCGGGGAGCGGGGGGTGGACAGGGCAGTACCGAGGGCCTTTGCACTTCCAACAGGGCATGAGTATGAGCCATTTATTTCCCTTTGGTCTTAGGTCTATGTGAGACACCTGGACTTCTAGGCTGTGGTAGACGCTGCTACTTGGCAGTCAGCCTCTGAGGCCTGGCCATCTCCAGCTCATCGGTTTCCTCTGCTCAAGGTGACAGACAGGTAGGCAAAGCATTCACCCACCGGAGAGATGAGGTCTGAAACACAGCACGGACTGTGAGCCGTGGGGGCAGAGGAGGAACCGAGTCAGCCGGGGAAATCTGCAAAGTGCTGATGCCTCTGTCCCTCCTGCTGTGCTCCGAATAGCTGCCCCTGCCCCCAGGGCGGAACTGAAGCCCCCTGAGGTGGTAAGAAGAGGTGGGCCTTTGGGAGATGTCTAGGTCATGAGAGCTCGGTCCCTGTGACCGGGATTAGTGCCCGAGGACCTTCCTTCCACGCGTGAGCCAGCACAGCAACAAGCCACCATCTTCGAAGCAGAGAGCGAGCTCTCCCCAGGCAGGGGGCCTTGATCTTAGACATTTATTGGGCTCAGAATCTGCAGAACTGTGAGCAATAAACTTCTGTTTTTTGATAAATTATCCAGTCTAAGGCATTGCATTATGCCAGCTCAAATAGACTCGACGGTCCTTCATCTCCCTTGGGCTCTCACCTCTGCTGTTCACACCAGCGACTCCTCCAGCTCCCTCTGGCTTTAGATGCATGTGTGGTTGAGACATCCAGGGGAACCCCACTCCTGGGAACACCTCCCAGACAAGAAGTTGGGTTGCCCCTTCTGTGGGACAACTGACGCACGTTGAACAGTATCTCCCAGAGGTTCCCAGTATAATTAAGACCCTTGTGCTCCACCAGTAACCTCTTTGTTCACATGCTTATGTTACATCCATTCTACACACACACACACACACACACACACGCACATGCACACGCAGTCCCTCACAATCAAAGCCTTATCTCAAGTCCTCCTGGAGAACCAAAGACAGATGCCTTCTTAGAGACGCTGACATCTTTCTAAACTAGCACTTGAGGGCGACTTGGTGCAGGGAAGGAAAGGGCTGCCCTCTTGCCTGTGCTGGAAGCTTCTTTTGTATTTGAATCAAATTCCCCAGCTGGATTTGGGGCTTATCTGAGCCAAACCCAGCTAACAAGGGCGAGCTTTGTTTATGGAACAACCACGGGTTACTTACAAATGAATCAGTCAGATGGAAATAGGTATTTCTTGAGAGACTCTTAGTATGGTGCAAGTATTAAAGGAGCTTCCTCCATACCTAGAAAAGCACATGAGGACATCCCACACGGATAGAGTCACCGGCAGGTGTGTGAGCTGCGTGGAGCCCAGCAGGTAGCCATAAGTAATACCCATATTGGACATTTCGGTACATCATCTAAGGCCACATGAGGTATTCCCAAGGAAATTCTAAAGCCAGATAAATTGCCAACAACCGTTCTTCCTACCACTTCCGTAAAAATTCATAAATATACATTGAACGCTCTCACAAATAATGCGGTCACATTTATTTGTCTTTGTTTAACCCACCGTTTTCAAAACACATTTGTTCACAGATTTAAATATCCCTTAAAATTCTACACAACTTGTTTTCTGTGAAAAATAGTTTAGAAGTGCCGTCAAATTATGACCTCCAAAGATTCAGGCATTCAACATTCTTTGCTTACTCTGTCTTCCCAATAGAAAGTCCCTGTTTGTGTTGTCTTGTTTTGTTTTGTGTCGCCCTCACCTGGCACAGTGCCCAACACAATATAGGGGCTTGGTACCAGTCAATGGAGAAGGGATGGATGGATGGACGGATGGATGGATGGACAGATGGACTGATCTTTACTGTTTGCGGGGCCCCAGGATGGAGCTTTAGGATGCAGAGAACAGTGAATCCGCCCCCAAAGAACTCAGAGTCTCAGCGGCTGGCTGCTGCAGATTCATACAATAGGTTTTATAGTAAATGTGGCTCCAAGTCCATTAGGGACACCTGAGGGGCAAGTATTTAACTCATCTTAGGAGACAAAGGGGGACAAGCAGGGAAGACTTCTGTGGGGAGATTAGCAAATAGAAGCTTTTGCAGAGTCCCAAGATCAGACCCTCCACTGTCCCACACGTATTTGCGCATTTATTTCTCTGTCATACTTTTCAATCCCAACAGCAATAGAGGAATCTTGCAAATTTGCTCCTCTAATTTTGTCAATTTAGAGGAAACAAACTTGGAAAAGTCTAACTTAATCGACTCTCAGAAAAAAGCAAGAGAAAAAGCTGGATATTTCAGTTCCTATTAAAGCAACTGAGTAGAGCCTTAAAAACCTACCCACAAAAACATGCTGAGCTGACTTTGACGGTAATTCTAGCAAACACTGAAGGAAGAGACAACACCATCTTGCACAAACTCAGAGAAGACAGAAGAAGGAGCTCGTCCTATTCCATCTGATGGGGCCTGGATAACCTGGTAGATCCTGGCAAGGGCGTTCAAAGGAAAGAAAATAGAACAAGCTCAGCAGAAAGTTGCTTTATCTACCCTGATTTATGTCCTGTGCACCAAGTCACTACAGTAATAATAACAACCACAGCATCATTTTAGGATTTACTAAATCCCCTGCTTCTTCCAGGTATTAACTCATTTAATGGCCACAACAACCTTGACAGGGAGGTACTATTACTTTCTCCCTCTTTTCAGGGGGAATTCTAAAAAGACATTGATTTAGGTCACACAGGTCACACAGTCCCAGGGCTGCACTGTAGCTCACAAACTACAGAGTCTAAACAAGAATCCTAATTTTAAAATTCTTCTCTCTCTAACACTTAAAGACTCTAAGGATCACTAACAGTTAACATCATTTACTATTTGTCAAGCACTTTTATAAATTATATGTTTTAACTCATTCTATTCTCATGACCCATTGAAGCAGGAATTTTTATGTCCATTTTGTTGATAAGACAACTGAAGCAGGGAATAAGTCAGCCAAATTGCCCAAGCTTGCTGAGACAGGATTTGATCCCAGGTAATCTGAATACACGTTCTTTTCGTTGTGGTGGTACTGGGCATTGAGCTTCACACTGAGCTACATTCCCGGCTCATTTTTTATTTTGAGACAGGGAACTTCCTAAGTCACTAAGTTGCCCAGGACGGGCTTGAACATGCACTCCTCCTGCCTCAGCCTACTGCACGCTGGAATTACAGGCACACATACATTCTTTACCACAGTGCCTCTTGGCACATTCCCTGGCTGCTCCTGTCAAATTTCCACATCCTTTTTTTTCTCTAGTGTGTCTTAAATTCTCATATTCCTAAGCCAATCCTTGCTGCCCTGTCCTTGCCTTTCCTACACCTCCACCTCTCCTCTGCCCCACTCTGGCCTGCACGGCCTACTCTGAAAACCATCGCACTCCTTCCCGACCCCCCAGGAGCCTCATCCTCTGGTTCTTGCTCCTTTTCTCCAGAAAACAATGTGCCTGGAAGCTCCATATCTCCTCCTTCACATGACCACAACAACAATACCACCACCACCATAACAGTAAAATAATACTAGCAAAAACCCGACACTTTACTGAGAACTTGCTATGTGCCTGACATGATCCAACTACCTCAGCATACCTAAGATTGCCACGGCCGCTCTGTGAAGTAGGTCCCATAATTATTGCCATTAACAGGTAAGGCAACTGAGGCACGAGTGACTCCTCTGGCCGAGGCCGCAGGGATGGTGAGAGTGCAGGCAGCCTGCGGGGTGTGAACCAAGGGTGCTGACTCCTGAGCTTCCACTCTGCTCATGGCCTTCCTGCCACGCAAGCGGGCACAGGGAGAGAGCAAACAGGCTCTTACCAAATATCCCATCAGCACTGGGACGAATAAGCAACGAATAATGCATTAGCACAAGCTTGTCCCATGTAATATTTGGGGTATGCTTGTGCCTAAAAGGGATTCGTTGTTTCAGTTCAAAATGAGGCAACATCCTGTTTCCCCCGAACCCTCACTGGACCAACACCACACAGTTGGGAGGTGTAGCAGGCGTGGTGACGAGGAGAGGAAAGCTCTTCAGTCCAGGCCACTTTAGGGCTCTTCCCCAGTAACAGGAAAAGACCTTCCCCCACTGGAATCAAGACAGAGCAATGGCTGGGGAGAAAAACTCACACGACTGTTTAAACCCGTAGCCTTGTCGATCTACGACATGCAAGCAGTAAGACGCACCCACTGTAAGAGCACAGTTCAAGGAGCTTTTGTAAATATGCGTCACATATATGGCCAGCCCAGTCAGGTCTAAACTCGGAACGCACGCCTGTGGCCCTTTCAAGCCATCCCACACACCTGCAAAACACTCTCCAGTTATAATTTCTATCACTGGGGATCAGTTCTGCTTGTTCTTGGACTTCCCATCAGCAAAACTCGTGCATCTGGCTGCTTTGCTCAGTATAACCTCTGTGACACTCATCCACAGAGTGGGTGCATCTGTCCCCCACTCTTTTATTGATGAATAGTGCCCGGTTCTGTGAATATGTGGCAATGTATCCATACGCACGCTGCTGGTAGACATGTGAATTATTTGCAGTGTGGGGCTACTATGAATAAAACTGGTACAAACATTAGAATACAACTCCTTTGGGTCCCTTTGTGCAATGTAGCTGTTCTACGAATTGTATAAATGGGGAGAAATGCCTTGCTGAATTCTGGTGGTAAGGGTCCCCTTTCAAAGGCTCTGAGTCTCAGGCCTGCATTCTCCCCATTTCCTTCCCTCTCCTTCCTTTGTCTCTCCTCTCCCCTCCTTTTCTCTTCCCTCCCCTCTTCTTCCCTCTCCATTCTCCTCTACCCCTCTCCTCCTCTCTCCCCTCCACTATCCTTTCCTCCCCACTTCCCTCTCTCTCTCTGTTCCCCCCTCAGGGTACTTTTGCCAAGATTGCCAAGATGCCAACAGGAGCCCCCGTGAAGGAATGACTCGGGATACCCCAGTGTTAGCTGAGAGGTGACCTGAGGAAAGGCAGGAGTTGGGAATTCAATCCTCAGTCCCCACGGGGCGTTGGCAGCAAGTGAGTCAAGAGTGCTTTGCTACCTTGCTGTTAGAGATTGGCGCAGTGCCAGGGTGACCCCAAATTGCTTCCTTGCCCAGCTGAGCTTCCTGTGGGTAAATGGATTCAGATTTGCCAGCTGGGTGCCAGGCATCCGGTGGGGAATTAATAAGTGCTGCTGCTCCTCACCCCTACCCCACCTCCTGCCAGCGAGGGGGACAGAACTGATTTCCAGGAGCCTGGAAACCCTCCCAGGAGGCTGGAAGGCAGCGACCCCAAAGCCGAGGCTGTACAATGGCAAGTGGCGCAGGGTGCTCTGAGGTCAGACAGGTCAAGCGCTCCGCCTCTGGGCCTCCACACCTGCTGGCCCCTCTGCCCAGCCCTCTTCACCCTTTCCCCCAATCTCTGGCTCCCTGCTGTCCAGCTTCACCTCAAAAGCCCCTCCTCAGGGGGCCCCTCTGACGACACTAGGCTGTGACCTGCTCCACATTGCTGGGCATTCATTTTGGTCAAACTCTATCAGCCAGCTGGAGCTTACTGTTTGTTCATTTGTCATTATCTCTCCTCCCACTAGACCACAAGCTTCAAGCAAACAAGCCCTTGTCTGGCTTTGCTCACCTCACCCTCGGTACCTACTGTTAAATGCATGGATAAATGATATAAATCAGGCTTTATAGACTCAAAGGTGGGGGACGATGTAATGAGGGAAGTGAGCTGGTTTAAAGAAATCACACCACTTTCACAAGTCTGATGTGCACTTTTGACAGTGTTGTGGGTACAGAAACCATTATGGGGGGTGCCAAAAGTTGATGCTAATATACAGCTGGCATTGGTGGGTACAATAGGGCGGGGTGGGGACTAGCAAGGGGGCACAGCCCTCCCAAAGACAGCAAGCGCCACTCAGCTCCTAGTTTGTTGCCGTGGGGAATATAGGCCTCAGGATGCCAGACATCTGGATTTCTTTTCAAGAGAAGGTTAAAACTATGCTGTTGTGTAAAATCTAACAACTTTGAAAATTTTGCCTATTAAAAGGCAGGTGTGAGCCAAAAAGAAAAAAATCAGCAAGTGGCATCCAATCCATAGTCACCAGTTTGTGACTTCCCACTAAAATGGTTTTAATTGACAGAGTCAGGGATGGCTTTGGGAATTAATGGAAACTCCAGAAAAGTGCACACAGACACAGACAAGACTGAATGTAACATTAAAGCATTGACCAATTTCCAGGCCTGGTGGCGTACACCTGTAATCCCAGCACTCAGGAGGCTGAGGCAGGAGGATTGTGGTGAGTTGGAGGCCAGTCTGGGCTACACAGTTGAGTTCAAGGCCAGCCTGAAATACACAGTGAGAACCTGTCTCAAAAAACAGATAAACAAACAAAAGTGTTGACCAATTACTAGAGAAACCAGGACCCTGTGTCAAAAATCCCTGCTCCATTTTAAAATTCCCATTGTACAGATATAAAAACTGAGGCCTAGAGAGGCAGCAATTTTGTCAGGACCATGGAGAGCATCTGAGACGCTTTCATTGTTTCTGGTCCTAGCTCCCATTGAAATCATGGATGGGAGCTGGCTTTGGTTGCCACACTGAGCCATCGAGGGCAGGGGAGGGTAGGAGCTGGAGTCATGGGATCCCACGAACTGCTCCTTTGAATTTTAACTTCTAAAGTTCAGAGGTTGGGGGAGGTAGCTGGTGTTGCACACTCGTTTTCTGGGTCACCTCGGGGCCAGAAGTTTGCCCCCTTGCCTTTGTTCAGAGGTTCCTTGCAGGAAGGGAGGCTTGCTGGGGTAGGCAGAGAACTGGTGCCAGGCCCATCTTTCTGCACCCCCCAGCAGATTCCCTCTGTCCTCTGAAGCCAGACACATTTTACCTCTAGAGGGTAGAGGAAGCAACAGTGAGACCTAAGGGACACTGCACCCCTAGGAGCCAGGTCCAAAAGCAAGAGCTCTCACAGATGTTGGGTTTCTGTTAGCTTCCATATCGATCATTTCATTCATCTTTTCTTTCTCTTCTTTCCCACTTCATTTTGTTCAATCTTCTCTAGTCTATATATCATATGCCTGATTATGTTTTAAGTAAACATTCTTTGTTTTACACAGCACAAATACAGTAGCTCCAGGGCACATGTAGCTATTTAAATTTATTAAAATTAGATGGGTTTTAAACTTCTGGGTCCTTAGTGACATTAGTCAGATTTCAAGTGCTCACTTGTCACATGCGAGTGGTGTCTGGCCTTCTGGACAGAGCAGATACAGAACATTTCCATCATCACAGAAGGTTCTGTGGGACAGAACTCCTTAAGAGGGCAGGGTCCCTGGGGAATATGAGTATGCACTGAATTCCTCGGACAAACCACTTGGTTCTCTGCAAATTGGGAATAATAATTTTGGGATGTCCAAGTCACAGAGGATCCTACTCAGGTAAATGTACACAAAAGCATTTTGAAACAGGTACTTGATTATTTCAGGTGTGAGGTTATGAATAAATCCATACTTATTCACTGGTCTGTTTTTCTAAAATTTGACAACAAATACGTATATTTTTAAAAGAAAGACCTCTTTTGAATAGAAAATTAATATATTTGGAAAAATTCTTAGGTTATACTTCCCTTGAGAGTGACAAGATACTTAATTATTGTACAGCAGAAATATGAAGCCAACATGGCTTCTTCCCTCTTATAGTTCCCTTGAACTTTTACCTGGATAGCTGTATGATGTCTGTTTAGGCTTCGGGTCTATTAACACAACTGCAGTACATCTCAATGCAATAAATCTGTAAGTCTTTTCGTGGGAGACAATATGTTCTTTCAGTCTGCACATGCTTTAGTTTCGTCTCAGAGACGTTTTCTTCTACTAAAGATTCTAATATTTTCTGTTTTGTGTTGTTTTCTCCTCCAGGCATACCAGTTATGCAGATCTTGGCTTCCCTTTTTGTTCCACATTGATCATTCATCTTCTTCTCTTCCACTGCATTTCATTCAGGCTTCTTAGGTTGTATATTGCGCCCCCAATCATGGCTTAAATATTTCTACCATGGGTTTTATAATATAATGCCATTATTTTTCTCTTTCACTGAGCACTGGTTTTTTGTTTTGTTTTGTTTTGTTTTTTAATCTCTCTCTACTTCTTTTTTCCCCCTGGTTCTGGGGATCAAACTCCAGGCCTCACACATACTAAACAAGTGCTCCCCACTTTGCTATATCCTCAGCCCCTTCTTGCTACTTTTTGATGTCTCTTCTTTGGCCTTTTTATTTCTTACTTTGAGATTTGTTTTAGAAAAGCTATCATTTCTCTAACTTTTAAAGTATTTCACAGAGAATTATCTGCTGAATAGTTGTCTCCTACTTCATAACACTACTCTTCATTTCATGCTCCCATAACCTTCCTTCTTACACTATCTTTTTGTGGGGCTTGTGTGCTCATCACAGAACTGGCCCCGTGGAGACCTCACTTGGCTGACCCTGGTGCTGGCCCCGGTGGGGAGCAAGGACAGGGTGGGCGTGGGCAGCTGGCTACAGTGCCCAGTTCGGCCTAAGCCCTGCCAGTCAACCTAGACACACTCGCTGCCTTGCTCTCAGGAAGCCTCATGATCTCCCTGCCACAGAAATCTCACATTCTTGGGCTTCGCCAACACATAGCACAAGGATTAAAGTCTGCAGGCCAAACATGCAGAGGTGGGGAGGGCAGGAGGAAGAAAGAAAACGCCATGTCAGGTGGTTAATTTTTGAGCAGGGGAATGATTTCCAGGCAGACACAAGGCAGCCTTCTCCCCACTGCCCCAAGCTTGCCCCTTCCACTCAGGAGAGAAAAGAGAGACCGTCTCTTCTCCAGGCCCAAGGGCAGGGGCTTTCAGGACCATCCCAGTAAACCGCTGAGCCCAGCCGCCTGCTTCCCGCACCCTGCTCTGGAGCCAGCGTTAGACCCCTGGACTCATTAGCAGGTATTCTGACAAGTTCAGGCTCTCATTAAGAGCGCTCCTGGGCGGCTCACGCCCTGCCGCAGCCAGGCCTCAGCAATCATTCACTGGCCGGCAGGCGGGTGGGGAGGGGCGGGAGTGCCCCAGCCCCACAGCACCATGGCCTGACTCAGCCCCAGGAGGACATGACACATTCTTTGGGGAAAAGAAGCTGACTCACCATGTGACCTTGGGCAGCTCTCTCCTCTCTCTGTGCCTCGGTTTCCCTGGCTGTCCAACCGCTCCTTCAGCTCCCAGCATGGGGAGGGGAGGTAGCATCTACTGGTCCAAGCCCTCTCGCACCAGGGGAGGCTTGGCCTTTCAGGAGGCCTCTCACAGGCTGGCGTGGAACCTGCCTGGAGTCACCTGGTGAGATGAGCTTTTCCAGCCATCTAGAGGTGGGCATGGTGGTGCATGCCTATAATCCGGGAAGCTGAGGCAGGAGGATTACAAATTTGAGGCCAGCCTGAGCAACTTAGTGACTTAGGGAGACCCTGGCTACATTTTTTTAAAAGTCTAGACTTTTCAGTCTGGCGCCTCTGTGAGCAGGGGCAGAAGTCAGTGTCCCGGGAGAGGCGGCCTGCAGGACCCAGGAAAGTCACTGGCTGTTCCTTGAGCACCGCCCTGTCCTCGCCTCACGACCCTTGCACTCGCTCTTCCCTCTGCCTGGACTGCTCTTTCTCTGCAGCTGTCCGGGCTCACTCCCTCAGCTCCTTCCAGTCCGTGCTCAAAGCTCCAGTCCCAGCGCAACTTCCCCGATCTAAACTTGCCCACCGGGTCCTCAGCTCCCTGCTGGTTCTCTCCCTGCACGCACAGTGTCACATGATGTGGTGTACTTCTGCATCGCCCTAGAATGTCACCCCTACAAGGAAAAGGACCTGCGGCTGAGGTTCACTGCTGTATCCCCTTAGAAGAGTAGCTGGTACCTAGCAGGTGCTCATTTAATACTTTTTAACTGACTGTATGAGTCCCTTGAGGACAGTGCCTGGCACAAGACAAACCCCAAAGAAATGGCTGTTTTGATTCCATATTCATCCAAGACCCGTTTATTAAGTACCTGCTGTGTGCCAGGAACTGGGGGTACAAGGACGAACGTGACAGACAAGGCCTCCATTCCTACCTCACTATTTGCAGGAGCTTTAGGATCCTTAGCACTGCCCTGTGGGCCACATTGACCCATGTGTCAGATGAGGAAAATGAGGCTGAAAGGGCAGCGCTAACCCTGGATCCTCTGGGGGTCACCAGGGACGCGGCCTGTGCTGCCCCCGCTTCTGTCTGTCACGTCTCTCCAGGTCTCTGCTGTTCACGGGCATCCTGTCCTGCCAGCCCGGCCGGCCCCACCCAGGCACCCTGAGGAACTGGGGGATGGGGAGTGGTCCCTGCTGCTGGCCCGGCCCCTCTGACATGGAGCCTGCATGGCTCACAGCTCCGAGAGCGGCAAGCCCGGGACTCTGGGATCCGGGCCGAGAATAAGAATGACAACGGAGGGAGGGAGGAAAGAGGAGGAGAAGGGGATGAGAAGGAATGAAGATTTGTTATGTATGTGCACCAACTTCCCACAAGGAACGTGATCATTATGTACTGTGAACATGTACTAATAAAAAGAGAAACTAAAAAGGAAAAAAAACAAAAGAAATGAAGTACTGATTGATACATGCCACAACATGGATGAACGTCAAAACACCATGCTGAGTCCAAGAAGGCAGTCAGAAGAGACCACAGAATGCGTGACACTACTCTAGGAAACATCTCAAATGGGTCAATTAGAGACGAAAAATAGATTAGTGGTTGTGTAAGGCTGGGGAGGTGGTGAGTGGTTTCTTTGGGGGATAACGAAAATGTTCTAAAATTAGACTATATGCTGTTTGTACAACTCTGTAAATATACTAAAAACCATTGAGTTGTACATGTTAAATGGATGGGCTTTATTGTGTGTAAATTGTTTCAATAAAGTTACCAAGAAAAAAAAAAAAGAACAAGGGAATTCCTATTGAGGCTTTTCTCTGAATAAGCACTATCTTATTTAATCTTCCCAGTACCCTAGGAGGTGAATTTTATCCCATTTTTACAGGAGGAAACAGAGACCCAAAGAACCCACAGCCCACTGAGTAAAGGGAGGAGCCTCGGAGGGCTCAGGGACCAGTTTCGTCCCCTCTAACGCACTGCAGACCATCAGCTCTGCGGGCTCATTTATAGCAGCCTATTATAGAACCTACTATGTGCCAGACGTGGTGTATGAACCAATCTTCTCAACATCCCTATGAGGTAGGTGCTATCAGTGTTCTCATTTTACAGAGGAGGAAACTGAGGCACAGAGAGGTTAAGTAACTTGGCCACAGTCACAGGGCCAGGCAGTGGGAGAGCGACGTGCAGACTAGGAAGCTAAAGTTCACACTCTCACTATGGGTCCCTCCACACCTCCGGCACGGAAGTGAGTCTGGGGGAACACCAGCCCGGGGGAGGCAGGTGCCTTTTCCAGAGAAAGAAAAGTGAGGACTCAAACAAGTCTGATCCCCGCAGCAAGAAAAATGTCAGGAACAGGAAACAGGCAGGTCTTATAGGTCCACTTCCAGCTTAGTGGGGCTGAGAAGGTCTCCTCAGACAGGAGGTGGCCTCAGGCAGGCACCGCATCAGGCCTCTGGATGCCCCAGGCCTCCACCCCAACGCAGGCAGAGCAGACAAGTCCTCAGGACTCACTTCCCAGTAAACCCGCCCTGCTGTATTTTATAGCGGAGGGACTCAATGGGGAACTCTCCTGAATGCTTCCTCCAGGGAAGTCAGAGGGGCTAGAGACGGGGCAGGAAGTGGTTAAAGGGGCAGGAAGAATGTTCTTTCTTCCCTCTGCCCCTCACCCCAGGCCCCAGGGCCAGTAGCTTTCAGTGCTGGTCAAGAGAGGAAGGAACGAGGGCCACGGTAAGGCCGAGGGACAGGCCAGGCTGTGGGAGGGGGAACAAGGCTGTCTTTTGTTATTTTCCCAAGGGGAAGGCGCTATCCTGCCCACAAAGAGCCCAGAGGGCAAAGGACTGGCCGGCTCCATGGGGTTGAGCTGGAACTGGTCTCTCGGGAGGGACTTCATGGAGCCCAGGATGCTCCCCATGTACCAGTCTTCTTTTTTTTCAGGGCTGGGTGTAAAACCCAGGACCTCACACATGCTAGGCAGATGTTCCTCCAGAGCCACACCCCCGGCCTCTCCTTCCTCCTAGGCCCACCACAGCTCTGCCATGAACACAGCCGGCACGTTCCCTCAGAGGCCCATGCAGCACCGCCCTGCAGAGCTGAGTGAAAGCACTCAGGGCAGGGGCTCCCCACCTCGGCACCGTGGGCAGCTGAGCCCCGAGCACCCTTGGTGAGGGCTAGCCTGTGCGTTGTAGGCTGTCTAGCAGCACCCCCGGGCTGCTGTGAGAGGGTAGGAGTGCCACCCCAGTTGTACAACTGAAATTGTCTCCAGGTATAGCCAGTGTCAGCCTAGAACAAGTGTGCCTGGAACACAGCAGGTGCTGGGTCTGGGAGGGCAGCCAGCAAGTTTGGAGCTCTCTGTAAGCATTCTCTAGTGCCATCACACCTACTTTATCAGATGGGAAAATTGAGGCACAGACGTTAAGTGACTGGCCCAAGGTCACGAATTTGGTCAGAAAGTTAGATCTGAACCCAACCGCGAAACTCAAATACCGTCCTCCATACTGACACCTTCTATTATTCCTGCCATCCTGAAGTCCTGGCTCCAGACAGTGCCTGGGTTGGAATGGCCTCTCTCCTCTAGGAAACCTTGCCTGACACTCCCACCCTGTCCTGCATAGCTGCTCCTTCCCCTTTGCCTCTCCTAAGCCACAAAGGAGCATGAGCTTCTAACAAGGCAGGAACACCAGCCCACCACGCATGCAAGGACTGGAGATGCCGGGCATGTGGCTTCGCCTCACTGAGCCTTGGCCTCCTCTTCTGTAAAATGGGTTCACCAGCCCCGAGTCATACAGAGGGAATGAGGACACAGACTCTGGAGCCAGGATGTTGGGGTTTGAATCCCAGCTCAGTCACTTCCCAGCTGTGGGCGCTTGGGCAGGTGACTGAATCAGCCACTGCCTCAGTTTCTTTATCTATACCCATAGATAATAACACCTGGCCCAGAGATCCCCAGGGCATAAATGAGCCTAGAAGTATATCCTGAGTGCTTAGATCCAGCTAGGCCTGAGGCCGTGCTAGAGGGTTAGCAGTGGTTCCCACCAGGTCTTGGGGTGAGGGAAGAGGACACACTCTCTACCCAGCTTGCTGATAACCCTCTCCTGAAGGAGAGAAGAGCAAAAGGGAGGGAAGTGGAACCCGCTGGCCTCTCAAGCCCTTCTCCAATGCCCTTATCTAGTAGAGACCACTCCTCTTACTCTTCCCCTCCTGTGAATGTCAGGGGCTAGTAGACAGAGCAGAGAGCCCGGAACCCCTATTTTGCAGATAACAGCTCAGCAATGATCCTTTCCTGAGCACCTACTATGTGCTGGGCATTCCTGCTTTCCCAGCAGATGCATGAAATTGTGCCCACCTTACAGATGAGGAATTTGAGGTTCACGAGAGGGAAGCAGTTTGCCAGGAGGTAGCATGACCCTGTGTATCTCTTCTAAGGCCCTGACACATCTCCACTAGACAGAGCAGCGGAGGCACACACTTGAGACTTATTCCAGGGCCCAGCATACCTGGCCCTAGCTGGCGTGCTGACTCTGGGGGTGTCGGGAACTCCTATGATCCGTCCAGAGGGCACTGTCCTGTAGAGCTGGGTCACGAAACACAATCTTGCTCCCTGCAGCGTCCCTAGGAACCCTGTTTACACACCTGACAGGGCTCGGGGGGAACAGAATTGGCAAGGCCTCAGAGGAACAGCTCTGTGGCCAGGGCCCAGTGCGCCCACTTGGGTCCAGGCAGCAGGTCAGACTCGGTAGGGAAGACCCACGGGGGGCACAGATGAGGCCCCTGGGACCATCATGCTGGGATCAAGTCCCTCCATGCCCACTCTGGGCCTCAGCTGTCCCAGCTGGAAGAAGAAAAGGCTGAAAACATTGATTTCAGCTCAAATGGTCCACAAATCCAGATGCAGTCTGAGATTTTAAAAAGCACACATTGGAAGGAAAAAATGGAAACAAATCTTTTGTAAATAGGGAGGGAGGAGGGGGTGAGGGGAGGGGAATGGGAAAAAAAGAAGCAACAAGATATATCATGTACAGGTACAAATTCCCTATGATAAATGTTATCAATATGTACATCTAAAATGTACCATTAAAATAAAATTTTTTTAAAAAGCGCACATGTCCTTAAAGCAGAGCTCATCTGGGGATTTAGCTCAGTGGTTAGAGTACTTGCTTAGCAAGTGCAAGACCCTGAGTTTGAACCCTGGCACCAAAAAAAAAAAAAAAAAAAAACCAGAGCTCAGTTCAAGTCCAGGTTCACTCATTCAGTGCTTATTTGCTGAGCACATACTATGCACCAGACACTGTTCTAGATCATGGGGCTGCCACTGAGAATATGACAGACATGGACCCTGCCCTTACATTGCTCACAGCCGAGTGGGAGAGGCAGGCACTGAACAAAGAGAAGATTGCCTCACACTGAAATAGAAAAATGCCATGAGAGCAATAAAACAGGACGCTGTTTTAGAGAGTTCTCTGTGGGATGAAGGCAAGTGTTCTTGCAAAGGAGTCACCAAGGAGAACCCCTAGGAAAGCTGCCCCTGGAGCTAAGCCCAAAGGGTCAGAGACGGTCAGAAGCGAAAGCATTCCAGGAGACGACAAGTGCGAAGCTGAGACAGGAAGGATCTGGGCAGGTTTGAAGAACCAAAAGGCCTATGAGGCTGAAGCATAATGAGAAAAGGAAAGAGTACAGGGGTCGTACTAATCATGATTTCTAGTTTCTGTATTTGATGCTCTGACATCCTGGAGGAACTGTGCCTCCCAGGGCTGGCCAGTTCCTGAGATGATAATCCATTAGCCTGTGAGCAATGCTTTCCAATGCAAGCCAGACAATCCAGAGCCCCTCCCCCAGTCACCCCAGGGCCTGGTACCAGACAATTAGGGAGGTCCTTAGGCCCCAAAGCCCCCCTCAGATTAGTCAGTGTTCCCAGGAGCACCCATCCTTCCTCTCTGTATCCTGCCCCATCCAACCCAAATGCCAAACCCACCCAAGATAGGAAGTCCTCTTGGCACCCCAGAGCCTCAAGGGGCATCACAGCCTGTCCCATCACTAGCTCACCCATACCCAATCTCAGCCCTCAAATAAGCCTGGATCATTCCCAGAGTACACTGCACAGAGAAGTAAAGACTTTCTCCCTGAATCACACAGCTCATCAGGGCAGGGGCCAGAGATGAGCTCATATCCAAAGGAGTCCAAAGCCTGGAGTTTCCTCACCAAGCCCAGATCTCTCCGGAACACAGGGGCTTGCAGCCCAAGAACAGGGGCCCACAGGGTGGGACACGTCCATGAATCATGGGCAGTTAGCGTACCAGAGTTCAGGGCAGAGACAAGGCTGAACTGACCACTCCCCTCCCAGAAGCAGCAGTCTGGGGATGCCATGGACTCATTTCCTGTTGCCACTGTAACAAATTAACCCAAATACTGGGATTTAAGACAACACACGGGTTTTAAAGACAGTGCTTCAGAGGTGAGAAGTCCGACCTCATTTTTACTAAGCTGAAGGCAAGATGTCACCAGGCTGCTCCCCAGGGAGGCTCCAGAAAAGACTCGGTATCCATGCCCCCCTCTGCCCAGCCTGGACCTCACCTGCATCTCTCAGATCTCAGCCATCACCTGGTCTTCGGGCTCTGCCCCCCCCTGTAAGGACACTTTTGAGTGTGCTGGGCTTGCAAGACAGTGCACAATCAGATGATAGTGCACAATCAACATAGTGCACAATCAGTGCACTTACCCTCCACAACAGCCCCTCCCCACACACAGTGACGCACACAGGCTAGGGAACTGGGGCCTCCATCTGTGGTGAGGAGGACACCAAGGAGCTGGGGCTGGCAACCAGCCTCATTTACACCCTGGTCAGAAGAGGCAGAAGAGTCCCGCTATTTAGTAGCTGTGTGACCTCAAGAACATTGCTTAACTTCTCTGTACTTCACTTTCCTCATCTGTAAAAATGAAGGTAGTCGCTCTTGCTATTTCTTAAGGCTGCTAAGGAAAGTAATGGGCTGAAAGGGTAAAACAGGTAAAACCGCATACAACAATGGGGGGGTATGGCTGCTATTATTATTATTATCTCCAACTCTGTTGGGCACACCCTACACAATGTCTGTGTCTTCCCTGAATTCTCAGAACAGCCCCGTCCAGTAGATAGGGGTTCTCTCCACAAATGAAGAGACCCAGAAACTCCAGGAGACTCCTCCCCTCTTCGTAATTCCAAAGGCAAGGCCCAGATCCAGGTTGCCCAATCCCAGGGTCCAGGCGTTTTCCATCATTTAACTTCTCGGAGCCTCAATGTCCTGGTCTGGAAAGTTGAAGTAGTAAGACTTACGTCCAGTACTAAATTAAAAAGAAACACTTATGGTATAAGCAAAAGAGATTAGATTTCATGGAACCCAGACACTAACCAGGAAGGAAGACGACAATAGGGTCACGTTATAAAGGAAGAATTTGAGGCTAGGGAGGTAAAGCAGCCTGTTCAGTTCACAGGGCAAATCTGTAGCATGAGAATCCAGCTCGGATCCCAAAGCCATTTCCTGAAATGACCATTTTCCTGGAATAGGCAAATGTAAGAAAGTGGGCCTCTGACCTTTCAGGCATGCTCCAGCCCCTAAGAAGATTCCATCCCAGGACAAGTCTGCAAACTACAAAAGGAGCTTCCTCGGGTGGCGCCAGGGCACAGCATGGCACAGGGTGCAAGTTGACTCCTCGAGGCACCTGTTCAGTGCACAATCTACACAACACCCTATAGCAGCCCTGCCTGGAACAGCCCCAAACTCTTTGTCATCAAAGGCGCCTCACGGTCACTGTGAGCACCAAGTTAATTTGCTCTCGGTGGGTGCGAGGCAGGAAAAGGAGCCAGACTTCTCCAAACAGATGGGGCTGGTGCTTCTTTGCAAGCCTGTTCTGACAGTCCTGTCTATGCCCACCAGCTGTCCCAGTCCGCTCCCAGGCCCTGTCTTCCTGAGCCTCGGCCAGATCCCCACAGCGCTGGAGACTCCAGCTGCTGCATTCCAAGCTTCAGCTCCCTCCCTCCCTCCCTCCTGGCCAGAGGACAAAACGCAGGAACCGTTCCTCCGGGACCTGCTCTACACTTGACCACAGCCTCTCCGCAGACTGGCTCCTCTCTCGACCACAGGGATGCCTCCTAAGACATCAGACTAATGGCATCTCTGGCCGACAGATGTCACCACGCTGGAAAGCCAGGCCCACTGAGGGACCAGGCCCTGGCTCAACACCATTCAGTGTGTGGCCTCTCTGACCTTCTTTCTTGATCTACAAAACTTTTTAGGATTCCGTATGTGTGACACAGCCGGCATTGGTGGTTCAGAACGACACTGGGGATGGGGCAGATGCTGGCATAGTTATCTTAGAGCTGCATTTTTGCACAGGGAGAACTTTTTAAAGTTAGACTGCCAGCCAACCTCTGGGGGCAGCACGGGTTGGGGCAAGATAAGAGCGGCCTTGCTGCTGCCTACACGCAGCAAGCCCCTTGTCAGCAAAAAACAGAGCAGTGCTCTCTGAGGGTGCTTTCACTCACACCGTTCCTGAGGGGAGAAGCATGTCAGTTCCTAATATTGCCCTGAACATAATAATGACAATTCCACAAAGAGTGTGACATGAGGGAGGGGCTTCAGGGATGCCAACAGCAATTTGGAAGGAGGCTCAGTCTTCCCAGCCCCAGCAGAAGGACCAGCCTCCTGGAAGGAGGCCCTGCTTTATCAGCCACTATGACACAGTGACATCTAGGGCCACACAGAGCCCCCTCCAGGGAACCACAGGGCACAAGGAGTAGTCCCACCTGATTTATGACTAAGGAAAGTGTGTAAAGCCCAGCAGTTAGAAGTAGACTGTACTGCAGCTTTGGACAGTTATGTGACCTTGGGCGAGGCACCCAACCTGGCTGAGTTTCATTTCCTCACTTGTCAATGAGGGGTGCAAATAGCAGTCATCTCATAGGTTGTGGGGGACACTGTATGGGACACTGCCTAAGAAGTTGGGCTCTAGCAGCATGGTGCCAGCAACAGATGAAGGCCCAGGCATTTCAAGAGGATGCAGGCGGTGGCCGCTGCGCTCACTGCTGCCAGCTGCAATCCCACCCACCCTGCGCACCTTAGGGCAGGACACAGAGAACCAGCCAAGCCCGACGGGCTAATGTCTACCACTGGAAATCTTCTGTCCAGGGGACCCCTCACATAGCCAGAGCCTCCAGCCCCTCACAGAGGAGTCTGCTCCTGAGTTCAGGATCTTGACAGGGCGTGGAGCAGGGAGCAGCTGTCAACCCCCTTGGGGACACAGACCCTGTGACCTTCCTGTCTCCTTCCCCAGCTCTGCTTGAGTCTGAGGCTCCAGCCCAGGTGCACCCTTCCACCTCTCTTCCACCAGGAGGCTGCAGCAATCCTTAATCCCCCCCCCCCAAACTGGTCCCACAAGAGAGGGTGGTGATTGCCCCATATTAAAGAGAAGGAAAAGTGAGACCCAAAGAGGAAAGGAGGTTGACTCAGGGCCCTGGTCAGTGGGTCACCTGGGATGGGCTGCTTTCTGAAAAAGTAACCTAAGTCTTATTCTATCATTTTTCTTTTCGCTGCCAAATCAAGAAAGTCTGATAGTTTAGATAATTCCCCACTACGAAAATCGCTCTCTTAGTCTTAGTCTCCTCAGTGTCACCGTACCAGCGCATCGCTCCAGGTCCCCAAGGCAGCCGAATCCTCCCACAGCCCCCCTTTGCCTCGGTGGGCCCTGGTGAGCAGCACATTGGTAAATGACACCTTCACTTGATTTTTACCTCTATGAGGACTTAATTTCTCATTGTGGGGTGCAGCAACTTCTCCAGTTAGAGACCTTTTCTGAGCCTGGGGCCCTCCCACAGTGCCCCATGCGGGGTACAGGGGAAACACCCACTGGGACCTCCAACACCACCTCCTCCCAGCACCCCCCCCCACGGTGATTTTCTTCCCAACTCCTGAACCCTCCACTTGAGCTTTCGATCTTAGAGGTGCTTGCTTTGGAGGTGTGGAAAGCGCTAGAGCTCTGGAATCTGCCAAGCCAGAGTCCCCTCCTCCCCAGAGTCCCTTGCTGTGCGACTCTGAGCATGTCACTTCTGAGCCTTGGCTTTCACCTCTGGAGAATGGGGTAGATCATCTTCCCCTCTGGGGGCCACTGTAAGGACTTTAAAAGGTGATGCATGTAAGGCACAGCCTCACCCTAAGGGAGCACGCGTGAAAACTTCACGGTCTCAGCACCTAAGGACCTGTGTACCAGGCTTGGTTCTAAGGGATTACACATAGTGTCTCATTTATAGGCACCGCTAGGCTGCGGTTGATACTATCATTTCCCCCATTATTACGTACGAGTAAATTAGAGTTCTGAGAAGTCTAGGGACTTGCCTCAGGTCGCACAATTTGACAGTTATTAAGTGTTCATTTTGACCATGGGACAAAGGTGCAACACGGCGCTCAACACACAGAGCTCGAAAAAGAAGTCATTTCCTGGACGAGGGAAGATCCGGAAGGCTAAGCGGGACGCGGAGTAGCACGGCAGCGGGAAGAAGAGCCTGGCGTTCCCGAGGCAGGTTAAGGCGGGGAGAGCGCAGGGTCCAGGGACCGGGCGGCGCGGCAGGAAAGGGTCCGGCCCGGCGGCGTGGGGCGCCGGCCGGAGGCGTTACCTTGGGCGGCAGGGCGAAGACCACCGGCAGCAAAGCCAGCGGCGCCAGCACCAAAACCAGCAGGCGCCGCGCGCTCCACACCTTCTTGGCCAGCGCCGCCAGCGCCGCCATCCGCGCGATCGCCGGCGCGGGGCACCGGGACTGCCCGGTCCCGGCCGGCGCTGGCTTAAAGCCTGGGGAAGGCGGGGAGGGGACTGCGCTCGCGGACCCGCCCTCCTCCACTCCTCCCCGGGACCCGGCCGCAGAGGCCCGCCGGGAGCGCGGTGGGAAAGTCAGGCGCACGACTGGGGCGCAGCGACCCAGCCCGCAGGCAGCGCGGCCTTGGGTTTAAGCATCGCAGCTTCCGGCTCGGGGTCCTGGGACAGCCGGCTTAACCTTTCCTCGCCTCTGTTTACTCGCTTGTGAGATGGGCGATAAGGGCCAAGTGGGAATTAAGGCGCTTAATAGTATTACCTGAGTTCAAATCCTGGCTCTGCCAGTACAACGTGGCCTTGAGCAACCAGTTGGAGCTCTGAGCCTCTGTATGTTCATCGTGAAAGTGGGAGCGATTTCAACACTAGTCTCTACCAGACGCGAGGTTGGTCGGGAAGGTTAAATGAGATAACGTGCAGAAGATGCTTAGCGCAGTGCCTGGCGAAGCAAGTGCTGGGAGGAGGGAGTGGTTACAGCCCTTGATACTGTTGTTATTCTGATTTTCCCCAAAGGCTGGAGAGCAGAACCCTTTCGTTCCCCTCGGACCAGTGTACAGGGAGAGCCGCCGCTGGGAAGTGCGGTCGTCGCATGCTTACTTTTTAAAGGAATTCAAACTGTCTCCCTAAAGTGATTTTGCCGTTTTCCATTTCCTTCAGCAATGTGGAAATGACCTAGTTTCTCCGTATCCTTGCCGCACTTGTGTGGCCAATAGTTCTTAGTTCAGCCATTCTGAAGGGGGTGTGATCTCTTACTGGGCTTTATCTTTTCTTAATGGCTAATGATGTTTAACATCTTTTCGTGCCCGCGTTTGCCATCCGTATATCTTTTTGGGCGAATTCTCTCCTGCTGTCCTTGGCCTGTTTTCTAATTGGCTTACTTGGCATTGAGTTTTCAGAATTCATTATATATTCTAGATACCCAACAGTCCTTTGTCAGATACATCATTTCGAAACAGTTCTCAGTCTGTAGCTTGTCTTTCCATCCTCTCCACAGGCTTCCCATAGCAAACATTTTAATTCTTATGTGCTCACAATGAAATTTTCCTTTGGACTGTGACCGGTGTCAGACTCTTCGCATAGCCTTACATACCAGTTTTTCCATGATTTTTTCTAGAATTTTCATAACTCTGTAACTTGTATCCATTCAATAATAGGTCCCCATTACCTCATCTTCCAGACCCTGGCAGCCCCCTTCTACTTTCTGGTCCTATGAATTGGACTGATCTAGGTACCTTATTGTAAGTGGAGTCATAGAATCTTTGTCCTTTTGTGACTGGTTTATTTCAATTAATGTGTCTTCAAGGTTCATCCACATTGTATCTTGTATGAGAATTTCCTTCCTTTAATGACTGAATAGTATTCCATTGTATGTATAGAATATTTTCCTTATCTGCTCATTTGCTGGTAGACATTAGATTGTTTTCACCTTTCAGCAACTGTGGACAATGCCGCTATGAACATGGGTGTGTAAGTATGTCTGAGTCTCTGCCTACCAGAAGTAGAATTGATGGATCATATTATAATTCAATGTTTAAAATTTATTTTTGTATATGTCTATATTTAGGAATGGCCATAGCATTTTTCACAGACACTGCACCATTTTACATTCCTACCAACAGTGCACAAGGGTTCCAATTTCACCAGGTCCTCACCGATATTTAATTTTCTAGGTTTTTTTTTATAATTGCCATACTAAAGGGCATGAAATGGTATCTTGTTGTGATTTTGATGTGCATTTCCCTAATAGTTACTGTTGCTGAACATCTTCTCAAGTGCTTATTGGCCATTTATATAGCTCCTTTACAGAAAAGTCCTTTGCAGCCCTTCAATTGTATGTTTTTGTTTGTATGCTTTCCATACAACATATATAAGTATCTTATCTTATACATCTTATCATATATACATAACTATGAAAAGTACTGGTATTGTCATTTTACCAGTTTCAATGAAACTTTATTTGGTTTTATGTCCCTTTACCTTATCCAACTTATAATATCACTGTTTTCAATATTTCCTCAACATACATTTGGAACCATATCTGACAATTTTTGTTTCAACTGTCAAACATAAGTTAGAACACTCAAGATACTATTATGCCTGGCTTAATATTTTTATGAGGTATCTTTTTCCATTTTCTTTTTAGCTATCAACCTGTCTGTGCTTCTGTATTTATGTTTCTTGTACACATGTATCGATGGGCTTTGTTTATTTAATCTAGACTAACATTCTCTGATTTTTAATTGGAGTGTTTAGTCCATTTACAGTTAATGTAATTATTTACCTGGTTGGATTTAAGTGTCTCATTTTGCTATTTGTTTTCTATTTATCTTCTTTGTTCTTTGTTTCTCTGATCTGTTCCTTCTGTCTTGCCTTCTCTTGTGCCCACTAAATGTGCTGCTTTTTTTTTTCATTAGTAGGATTGAATTTAAGGACTTCACAGTAAGCTACATCTCTGGCCCTTTTAAGTTTAATTTAATTTTAATTTTTTGACAGGGTCTCACTAAGTCTCTGGGTTGCTCAAGCTGAGCTCAAATTTTCAGTCCTCCTGTCTGGGCCTCCCAGAATGCTAGGATTACAGGTATGCACCACTAGCACAGCTTTTAGTATTCTATTTATTTTCCGTGTTAATTTTAACCACTCAACAGTTTATCCTGAGCATCACTCAGGCAGTACTTTGTTTACATACTGACTATCCTGAGCATTTTTTGGGCAGGTGTCATTTCAACCAGTCGATTCTTGTATTGAATAAATTTAATAAAATTGTCATTTTTATATTTCCTGCTATCTTATAAAAATTAATGAAAAATATGCAATTTTTGGTCATCTTGTATTTAAATAATTGGACTGGTAGGTGGTTAAGCTAATCTTCTGTGTTGTTATTTTAGTGATTACTCTAGAGATTGACATGCACCTTTTTCACAGTCTACTTCAATGATAATGTAGTATCTCTGAACCTTACAAAAGCATCATTCCATTTCCTACCTCCTTTCCTCCTTTGTGTTCTTGTAGTTTTTTTAAATTTATGTATTCCATAAATCCAGTGGTATGATAAAGCTAACTTCTGCTAACTATCAGAGATGACTGTTGAATTTGCAGAAAATTTGTGAATAGGCTATAGAACTGATGGCATCTTAAAATCACCAATCATGGAACTATTAACACCACAGGAATAATAAAATGCTATAAGTAAGAGAGCCAGTTGTTAGACATTTACAAAAATCCCACTGTACAAATTTCATACTTCATTGTTGTAATTTTTAAATAGCCAATAATCTTTTACAGATATGTGTAAATATACATAAGTAAAAAATAAAGGTATGTTTAAAATTATCTTTTATATTCCCCAGATATTTACCCTATCTCACTGTTCCTTCCTGCAGATTCGATTCAGGATCATTTCTCTTGACGTTTCTTTCTTTCTTATTTATTTATTTATTTATTTTGGTGCAGGGATCGAACTCAGGGCCTTGTACTTGTGAGGCGAGTATTTTAACCACTGAGCTAAATCCCCAGCTCCTTGACATTGCTTATAGTGAGGATCTGTGCAAATAAATTCTGCTTTTGCTTTTCTAAAAGTATCTTTTTATTACCTTTGTTTTTTAAGTTTTTCCATTGGATATACGCATCTAGAGTGACAGTTTTTTTTTTCTTCCAGCACTTTAAAGATACTCCATTATCTTTAAGTTCATATTGTTTTTGGTAAGAAACTAAATGCTGGGCTGGGGATTTAGCTCAGCAGTTAAGAGTGCTTGCCTTGTAAGCACAAGGCCCTGAGTTCGATCCCCAGCACCAAAAAAAAAAAAAAAAAAAGAAAAAAAGAAAGAAAGAAATTAAATGCCATTTGTGCTCCCTGTAGGTAATGTACCTTTTTATTCTGGCTTTCTGTAAGATGTATTTCTCTTTGGCTTTTTAGCAGTTTGATTGTGATGTCCTCAGATGTGCTTTTCTTGGAGTACTTATTTTGGTGGAGCTTGCCAAGCTTCTTGGATCTGTACATTGACATCTTTCATCAGTTTTGGAGTGTTCCCAGTCATTATCTCTTCGAATACCTCTTCTTCCCCATTCTCATTTTCCTCTCCTTCTAGAATTTCAATTACACTTATGTCAGAGTATTTGGTGATGTCTTACAAATCTCAGGGTCTTTCTCCTATATTTTTTCACTCTTTTCACTATGTGCTTATTTGAGCACTTTATATTTCCTCTCTTTAACTTCACTGGCCCCTGCCTTTGCTGTGTCCAGTGTGCTTTAGACCTAAGCCTGTATTTCTAATAATGTATTTTTCAAACTTAGCATTTTCATTTATTCTTTTTATACTTTCCAAGTCTCTGCTGAAATTTCTCATTTATTTATGCATGCTTTTTCTAAAAGTCATTCTATTTTAGTCATGTTCTTAAGTCTCTGAGAATCCAGAAATCTGGGCCAACTCTGAGTCTGCTTCTATTGAGTGTTTTCTCCCTTGGCTGTCACTTTTTTTTTTTTTAAACTGTTTTCTTTGTA